>VDFB02165356.1:0-24660 GCA_007258455.2 Sequoia sempervirens | reverse complement strand
AGCCCATGCAAGAGGAAGAGAAAAGGAAGAATATTGAAGAAGTCACAAAGTTACTAGAAGATGATTGGGGTTCTTTGGATTTTACACCTACATTCATGATAGAATATAAAATCATAAAAAACAACCTAAAAATGGAAAAGAAACAATGTTAATGTCAACAAAAATTTGGAGGAACCTTCAAAAGCATCTACTTCAACCACTTTAGAAGAGGACACAAGTTACACAACAAGTTTTGATGAAGTTGACTATGAATAACCACCAAATCCAAAAGAAAGGGAAAATATTAATGGAAGAGGTTATGAGCTCTTGAAACAACTTAGTTATAGTGGAAAATGATGTGGTGTGAATGAACAAGGAATATGTGTCCCTACAAATACCATCATACAAGAAACAAAAAATCATCTTGGATATTACCCTTTTATGATAACAGAAGCAACAAAAATGCCTTCACTTAATGTCAACACCATTTTGTATGGTTTTTCTAAGATAACTCTCACTCTAAAGCATCCTAAATTAATTGATATAACAAGTGATGGATCATTAGAATATTTTGAACATGATGAAGCCTTAGTGGAAATGTTAGGAGTTTATGATAAGTCACCAGCTACCCTTCACAAACAAGGATTCACTTGTGTTGTAATTAGTTTATAATATTTTGATGAAGAGAAGAAAGCAAGTGATGTTGAACAAGATAAAGAAGAACATATTCTGGAAATTCCAAGTCAAAGTGAACTACCTATGGGAGATACAATTAACATATATTGATGGATACATCTAACAAGGAGAGAGTGATTCAAATAGGAAAGTGCCTTGATGAGGATCAATCAAAAGACCATGCAAAAATTTTACATTAATTTCATGAATTTTTTGCTTGGACTTATTCAGATATGTTGCTTATTGATGCTAAGATAGTTACGCACAATATTGTTCTTGTACAAGATGCTAAACTGGTAAGAAAAAAGATATGTAAGATGAATCCTAAGATAGCTTTATTGGTTAAAGCTAAAATTGAAAAACTCCTAGAAGTTGGCTTTATTTGTCCTATTGATTATTCCCCATGGATCTCCAACATTGTAGTGGTGGTAAAACATAATAATCATATTAGGATGTGTATGGACTTTCATGATATTAATAAAGCATCTTTAAAAGATGATTTTCCCCTTCCTAATATTGACATGATAGTGGATTTGACTGCATGCCATGCTTTTTTGTCATTCATGGATGGTTTTTAAGGATATAATGAAATCTTTATCAACCCTCAAGATCAATACAAGACAACATTTACTACACCTTGGGGAACATTTGTTGGGTTGTAATTCCTTTTGGATTAAAAAATGAAGGCGAAACATATCAAAGAGCTATGACATCGATATTTCATGATTACATACACAAAATATTGGAAAATTATGTTGATATTCTAGCCAAATTTCTAACTCGTCAAGACAATGTTAAAATCCTTCGAAAGATCTTTGAAACAATGCACAAGTACAACATGAGATTGAATCCATAAAAGTGTGTCTTTGTTGTGGATAGTGGACAAACTCTCATTATCATTGAACTATTCTAAATTAAATAATTTCATTATCATTATTTCTAATATAAAGCAAACCATCAACATATAAAAGAAATATCAATATTTCTCCTTATTTAATTTGATATAGAGAGTAGGCTCACTTGAGCATATGGAAATATGGAAATACTATTTAAAAATAAATATAAGAATCAATATAGTTGTACTAAGCTTGAAGTGCTTGCTTGGGCTCATATAAAATTTTCTTTATTTTAAAAATACATCTATTAAAAGACCTCAAGAGATATAAATCTCGAGGTGTCTATTCAATTTTATTATACACTAACTTCATAAAAAAAAAATGATAAATATAAATTAATTGATAAATATGACCGGCCACTTGTAGCAGAGTTGGTTGGCAAGGGTCGGTTCCATTGTGTTCTGTTTCCTACTCTACTAATCCAGGGTATAGGAATGAAATTTTCCCCTAACCTCCTTAACCTCCTTGAGGTTAGATAAATATTTCTAGGCTGTTGGTTGGGTCGTGGGGACACCCCTGTAGTATCAAAAAATAAAATTGAAGTAAAATTTTATTTATGAAGTGCATATTAGAATTTACTTTTTTATCATTAAAAATAATTTTTAAAACATATTAATTTCATAGTATTGAATTTTTTAGAACATATGCAAATCATAGAAAGTAAAATTTTATTT
Source organism: Sequoia sempervirens (assembly GCA_007258455.2). Classification (NCBI taxonomy): domain Eukaryota; kingdom Viridiplantae; phylum Streptophyta; class Pinopsida; order Cupressales; family Cupressaceae; genus Sequoia; species Sequoia sempervirens. The sequence goes on along the minus strand of VDFB02165356.1, from coordinate 22,436 downwards.
ATTAATTAATTTTTTTTGGTAAGAATTATTTTAAAATTATTAAAATGTACAAATTTGTAAAAAAAAATTTCGTTGATTATCACTTAATTTCTTCCTAAAATTATTGCTGCACCTTCTTCTTAGTTTTTTCTCAATTCAAAATTATTTTTTCCACTCTCCCTTTTTTAGGTTGGCATTATTCATGTGTTTTTTTCATTATTAATTTAATATATGAACATTTTAATATATTTTAATTTTAATATATGTCCGCATCTTAATATATTTTAATTTGTAGTTAGCCTTGGAGATAATTAATATTATTATTTGAAAAATATATTTATTTATTAAAAACTTATTATTATTTATTTAAAAATCTAAGTTTCAAAATATTACAAGAAAAAACAATTCTTATCCTATCTTCTCTTAATTTAAAACTAAAGAGACAAGAATGTAATTATTTTTTCTTTAATTATATTAAATTCTTTAATATTCTAAAAATTCTGAGAAAAAACCAAAAAGATCGTACCAATATTTTGTAAGAGCACTTGTTACTAATCTGTTCTCAACAGATTTTTTTCATAAAACATGGGATTGGTACAAATCAAGGCATTAGTTTATGACATAGCACACAATTTCGCACATACTACCATTGCACACAATTTCAACATTTGATACTATTACAGAGGAATATGGTGTTGAAAACAGGAGATCACGTCTTACCATCCAAACAGATCCTCATCGTCTTGCAACCAAACATTTACGTCATCCTTATGTTGTACTACATCGTGGGTGAAACCAAACATAGTTCCTGTTTCACCGCCATTATAAAATCCAGTCGCAAGAGACACAAGATTAGCCCGTGCATTGAGGAGCTCTTCTTGTGTGATTGCAAGTTGTGATTGCAGGTGTAATACTTCCATCTGCATTCGATGAACTACACCAGCGCAGCCGTTGATTGGATCATGCATTCTCGCACTTGCTTCATATACCATACTGGATACTGCATCTGCTCTCTTCTCAGCCGGAATATTCTGCAATAACAAAACAACATAAACAACGGCCAACGGATTCTATCAAGTTTCCTAAGATTCACCCTTACTTTTCTAGGGTTTCCGTCATATATTTATAACTGGATTAGCTAGGTGCTCGTTTTGTTACAGTAATTAGTCCTTTATTTGTTACAATTGAGAAAAAGAATCGATCTCTTGACAAAATCTGAAAAAAGTATTTGCTCTTTACCTGGAGGGTTTTGACAATCTTGCCTGTTCCAAATAATTTGTGCACAATTAAAAACTTGTGAAGATCATTTGGTGGGAAATAGGGAGCAAGCACGCAATTTTCTCCACATTTTCTTCGTTGAATCCTGCACGCTGCACAAGGATAAACAATCCCAGACATCTCTTGCCCTTTCTGTTCCATCTGAATTAAACAGAAATACAAAAGCATATAAAAGCTTTTCCGGGTAAAGCTAGCAGATCAGATTCGTAAGAAATAAGAGATTAACTAAAATTGTAATTTATGAACCGTTAACGAGCGCAGGAAAGTAGGAGATGAGATAGATTTCTGCAAGAGGCTGGGACATAGATAAATACAAATGGTTGGGTATGTAATATGGTTTTAATTGGTTGGTTGATTGTTTGATTGATGTGTTTGATTGGTATTGACAAATTGTTATGATAGTATAAGTTTTAGAATAAATTCAATTACTTGTCAAATGGTTATGCTACTATAAGTTTGAAGATGCAAAAATTGTTATGATAAAATTAATGAGTAAAAAGTAGATGTGATTGATTATTGTGTTTGATTGGTGTTCACGAGTCAAAAGTATATGTGATTGACTGATGTGTTTGATTGCTGTTGACAAGTCAAAAGTAGATGTGATTGATAGCGGTGTTTGATTGGTGTTGACAAATTGTTATGATCATATAAGTTTCAGAATCTTGTGATTTTAGATAAAATTATTATTTCAATTTAATTAATTGTCAAATTGTTATGTTCATATATGTTTGAAGGTGCACAAATAGTGATGATAAAATTAAGTTTTGGTATCTTGTGATTTTATATAAAATCATAATTTTCAATTTAGTTATTTGTTACAATTGTATTCTTTTAATTTAATCTTATTTTTTGTATAAGTGGCATTAAGAAATTGATTTGCCTTCTCTTAATACATAATATTGCCAGCTTCTATTTAGCACTTTGGATGCACATTTGATCATATTTATTAATTAATTAATATTCAAAAATATATTATATACTGAATTTCAATTGATTAATACATACAATCAAATGTGCATGAACAATACACATAATATTATGTTGATGAATACTTTAGGAGTCTATTGTACAAGAGTTGAAGTCTTAAACCACATTATGCCGTATTCAAATTCCATAGTGTTTCTTACAATATTGAAAACACAAAAGAAAAGATACAAGATGGTTATGACAAGATTTCATTTTCTATATTTGTTTATGTAGCAATGATAAAAGGAATAATAGTTCTTCTATCTTTAAAATGTTTCTTTCAAGATATTAATAATTTGAGGCTTGCCTTCAAATACAAAATTTTATATATTCAATTCAAAAGTTTAGTAGACATGCAAATTAAAAATCAATAGTATAATTTTAGAATTATTAAATTTGAAATTTAAAAAATAGAAAGAAATCATTACAATTAAATTCCTAAAACATAATAACAATCACAATTCATTTTAAATATAAAAATTCTTTAAAATAAATAATTATAAATATTAACAATACAAAATAAATATTAAATTTAAACTATAAGACACCAATTAAAACAAATCAAACAAATAAGAAATACAAATTTCCTCCTACATATTTTCTCGGCTTTTAAAAATGGTAAAATTTCTATTTGGGTAAAACCAACGAGAAGTATAGCGTTGCCTCATTGCTGGACGGCTGTAACTGTTCTTTTCAGACAGAAAATAAATCTTAGAAAATGTGTGTGTGGTGACGTCACTGATGCAGATGCCCGCGACTGAGTTTCAAATCATGTGACGCTGCATTTGGTTCCACTCAATATTCTTTCCTTACTAATCGCTTTTATTTATTGGACCACCTAGGGGAGCAGCATCTAGTATCTATGTTGGAGTATGTGAATATGTATCAATAGTTGTTATATCATTTGTTGATTTAATGTCCAAAGTCGGTAGTGTTGATGATGACTATCCATAATTGAATGAAACGTATTCTTTGGATCTAAAAAGCAGCAAATCATGCAATGCCAATGCACTAATAAAACATGATTTATTGCACAATTATAGGTCTAGCTCTTTTTTTGGATCTTTTTGGACACCTAACAAAAAATATGCTAATGTTGCATCATATTTGAAGATGTGACCCTGAAACCATAATAAACAGGGGGCTTAATTAACAATATTTTGTTTTCACAGTCCATAATAATAGTATTCATATTTTTATTTTAGATTGCAATTATGTACACATTTTTCAGATCATTCTTCATGATTCATCATAACGAAAAAATAAAAAATAATTAAAAATCAATGAATATTAATTATTGTTTATATATATATATATATAATTTTTATCAATGTTTAATCAAATAATACAAAATCAGACACTTGTATGACGGGAAGACGCGCCATATATTTAAAATATTGAACTGGTTATTAAAATTGCAGCAGAAATTTTGCATGAAACAAAGATGCAATTTGTACAGAAATATATCATAGATTTTCCTAATTCAAAAACATCGTCTATTTGGTAAAAAAAATAATATTGGAAGTCTGAAGCCAACCCCAAAACAATGATTAAAAGCAGTCTTCTGTATAGTAAATATATTATTCATACTTCATAATATCAAGTTATAAATATTATAATAATTCTATATATATATATATATATATTCATTTTTTAGATTAAGTTTTGCAATTTAATTTATATTTTCTATATTATTTTTTATAATGGAGAATGAATGTCCATGCAAAATTTATAAAGTTAAATTCAAATATAATAAAATATATTTTATGAACTACATAAAAATTATGTCTACAATTTAAAATCAAACTTGTTACAAAAGGAATGAGAATTATGAATATAATATATCTTTGTAATATTCTCATATGTTCTTTTGGATCTAGAAACATTTGCAGCTTTGAGCTAGTAAGAAGTAGAGGAAAATGTAGTATGCACAAAACAATCACCAATAGAAGAATTTAATTTGGAAATTGTTGAAAACTATTGATCTAATTTATTTTCCTTTTAGAATGGCTCATGAAGGAAGTCATTCTATTCCTAATCAATGACTATTGGAATCAACTGCAAATAATTAACTTGTATACTCGTTATGATTCTAGTGAATACAAAACTTTGATTAGAAAATATTGAAAGGAAGTTAAGGTAGTGGAAAAAATTCCTACACTAACTTTGAGAGGAGTGTAATGCAATTTTTTTAGATCTTTACAACAATTATAAAAATTAAACGAAAATAAACATAAATATCATACAATACCACAACAATATCATGCAATACAACAACATAGTGATTTACATGGAGAAATCCCTTTCAACAGAAAAACACTACACTCCAAAATTTGTCCAATATATTATTGAAAAATGACAAAGATTACAATATACTTGTAGAGAAAGCTTGTCTCAAGAGTATCACCAACTAGAGATCTGAGGACAACACAACCACTATCAGACTCCCAAAATACATCATAATGTATAGTCACAATACGATGCCATCATAAAATAGGGTTATCTTCTAGGGAAAGACAAGCCAATAAAATATCTACCATCAAATACGAGATGTAATAATGAATGATCTAGATTTGCAATAATAAAATATACATAAAATGTGGCTTTCGGGGGTGCTACCCCTGAACCCCCATTCAGGCACATGACCCCATACCACCCATTGGGGGGTTTATCCCCTTCACTCCTAACAACACAAGCTTTCCCAAAATTGGATGAATGGTTTGGCATTAGATTGGTTAAAATATGCAAGTTATGGTTAGGCGGGGCAACAAACATACTCCCTTGATCATTAACACCACCCAACTTGATGTGGTTAGAATCAATGAGGTCTTGAACTTGATGTTTAAGTCTCATGCATCATTCCATATCATGTCCACTTGTGCGATGATATTGACAAAAAACATATGGATTATAATTTGGAGGTAAAGATTTTGTTGTGTCCACAGTTCTAATAGGAGGTAATCAGATTAAATTCTTACTCAAAACATGAAAGATGATCAAATGGAGATTATGAGGTAACTGGGTCAATTGTCTATCTCTCGATCTAAATTGATATGGAGTTGAACTTATAGAATTAACTTGAGGTTCAATATGGTTCATTGTTTCAAATGGATTTATTTTGATAAAGTTCTTCCTTTGCTTCTTGAATGGTTGGTAATTGTTTCAAGAGGTATGTCTTTAAACTACTCAGTACAATCCGATGAAGATATCTCTTCATTCTAAGTAACTAAATTCTAATAGTCATGAAGATTCATACATAAATGTATGAAGGATGGAAATTTCATTAGTAAAATTTTGTCCCTTATGTCTTATTGTAAATTTTCAATGAACACTCATTGGACATCCACATCAAGAAGAGTAAGATTGATTTGTAAATAAAGCAACTGATATCGGCTTATCAAATTTATTACCTTTTCATTTTTATTTTGTTTGTATTGCATTAAATTATTTATATTAAACTTAAGACCAATGTTTACTTGGAAATGATTGAGGAATGCATCAAAAAGCTCATTAAATGAGTAAATTGAATTATTTGGTAATGAGAAAAACTATTCCAAAGACATCTCCTTCAGTGACATAGGAAATATTTTAGCCAAGAGTTTATCCTCAAAAATTAAGTCACTACACAAGGTTGTATATGCTGATATATGATTGTTAGGGTCTCCTTTACCATTGTACTTTTCAAAGTGGAGTATCTCTATGTTTTGTGGCATTTGTTCTTTCAATATTTCAAGCGACAATGGGCTCCTTTTGACATATTGTGATAGTTGTCCATTTTGGTTTTGGTTCAAGGTTGAGAATTGTTGTTGAAGTGAGGTGACATTTTGCAAAAGTTGGTTGATGAAAAAATTATTGGTTGATATGTTTTGGGAATGTGGTGAATATGGTGGAAGTGTGTATGTACTTGGTGGGCTACTTTGTTTCAAATTTATGAGAGGGTATTAAACTTGGGTTGTGACATGGAGAGATCCATAGTGATAAGGATTTCCAATGCAAAGGCCTATTGTTCGAGTTGTACAAATGCTTTGTTGCATTGTGGAAGCAATTGTTGGATTTGTGTATGTAGGGATCTAGAGGTTATATAGTTGTAGGGAGGGATACTTCACTTCCTCCTTGAATTTGAGTATATCCCAAAGCCTAAGTACAACTAGTAATTATAGGTATATTATTATCAACTATATGGTCTAGGGTATGCAAAACCTAAAACCTAGAAAATAGGGTTCCACCTTTTGAGAGATGGAGCTAGGGGTTTGGGACCTTTCCACATATTTCTTACAAGTTTAACTCAAGGAAACCTTAGAGATATCAATCCAAGGACAAAATAAGGGAAATAGATCTGCAATAAGGTGTCATAGGGTGTGATTAAAGGATGAAAGAGGGTCCACCACCAAGCTAGGGCTTGGAAAGACTAGGAATGTAAATGATATGAAAAACCTAACTATATGACCTAGATTATGAAACTGAAAATTAGAATAATAGACTACGAAAGAAGAGAGGTGCGCCTGGAAGTTGAAGAGGCTTGAATGAGGGTCTAAAATCTAAGAAATAATAAATTTTGAAGCACACTGGGATGCATATTCCAGTAGGGGTGATTTAGTCCTAGATTAGGGTTTTTGATAGAAACTACAATTTGGAATTGCTAAACTAGGATCTACAAAAAAATGCCTAAAAATAGGTATATTGGGACTCATACACCACAAGTGGAAATTTAGTCCTAGTATAAGCGTTTATCTAAAACTCTAATATCCTCTAATGTTCTCCTGAAGCTTCTCTCCTATCAAATCTATGGTTCTGAAGCACTGAATTGCAACCTGTAGGTGACTTTTTGTGATCTTGCAAATAAAGTGACAACATTGACAACTTTGCAACCTTGAAAAAATTTCTCCAATCTTGCTCTTCAATGGGTCTTCAACCTAGATCTACAAATCACACATCAAAGTTAGGGAGAACTATTTTTTTGTTAGTGGATAGGAGTATGCCTTGGTCAAACCCCCTTTTGAATATGAAACCTTGAAATGAAATCAAATAGAATGGAGGAATTATGAATGAACAAATATGCAATGTTGTAACTCACAAAACCCTTGAACAAAAGGATGCAATCTTGTATGTAATGGCTAGAATGAATGTGGATCTTGACTTGAATGCTTTCTTGAATCATAAAACCCTACATCACAAATGTTAGCTCAAAAAAAAACACGATGCATGATGACTTTGACATGATGCTTAATACTTGAATAGTCCTCCAAAATACTTGATAATCACTCTTAAATGCTCTTGAATGCTAGAATACTTGATCTCAAAAATTTTTAGATGACTTGTAAACTTGGTAGGAGAAAATATGTGAAATAACCTTGTATTTATACTTGTTTATGCCAAATTTCTTGAAATTACAACACCGCAAGCTAATATCAGATGTAGGAGAATAAAATCCTACCAAGAATTTGAATTCAAATTAGGTCTAAGCCAAGTAGGACTTATATGCTACTTAGGGTGTATGACTCCCATTAGGCTAAGCTTGGGACACATTTTTCAAGAAACATTTAGTTTAATGCCAAATTCAAATCTAGGCCCCAAAACTTATGTGGGACCCATATGCCCAAGGTGGCATATGAGTCCCAAATCATTAAATATGCAACATACAATCCAAAATCATTAATCATTAAAGAAGCTCAATTTTAGTAGGGAAGGCCCCAATAAGTTTGAAAATGTAAAGGGATACATATTCCTACACTAAAAAAACTCTAATCCATGATCATCATTAATTAGTTTCCCCATGTTATCAATTATAGGGATTACTATATCAATGAAGTGTTTATTACTAAAAAGGTCTAGAACTCTTTCTCAAGCTTTGCCCATTTTTGTAGTTTATCTTTGAAAAAATGGGAAACCATAGTCTTAACATCTATAAAGATAGGTTTTTGTAAGGTTTTCATTGGTATGGTAGCATCAGGGATAGAGTTCAAAATGGGTTGAGTATTGACAACACTTTCCAAGAAAGAGTTGGAATACTCGTGATCCATAGTGCATGTGACAATAGTGCGGGATGCCACAAGTCTAGAACTATGTTTCATTGAAGTATTAGAAACAATACATAAGAATTTGAGACTCTTACAAGTTTCACAACACTAAATATACTCGAAAACACCCCATTGCTAAAAAAGAACTGTAGACATGCAAAATTGGTATCATGCATTTAATTAAGTCATATTCATCCATTCATTTAAATAAATAAAGTTTTTTTATTAATCTCTAAATTCCTCCATTTAAATTAAATAAATTCATCTTTAACACTAACATAATCCCCTTTAGCTAAATAAATAAAAATATTTGTTTAACTAAGTCTAAATCATTTTTCATCTCCTTTTGATTTATTTTAATCCATAAATCTAAATCAAATGGGCCAAATCACCTAACCAAACAATGTAATTTCTTTCACCTTTATGAACTATATGCAAAATACCTAAAAACATGCAATTATGGATTCCAAAATAGAGACATGAAAGTACATACAAGCTAAGGAGACAAAGACAAATGATTATAAAAAAAAATTTTGTTTCAACTGTACAAGGATAGAGGCACCCAGTGATGTTCACGTCCTTAATAGGGGATCTGAAAACTAAAAAATTGAATGTTTAAGTTGTTGTCTAAGGTTTTTATTTCTATCTGCAAACAGGTTTTGACAATAAGTATTTCTATAATTTTTTAATGTAAATGAGATGCAAAATAGTGAAAATGTGTAAAAAAAAGTGACAATTATAAATGCAGTTTTGGATGAAAATTGATCTAAATGATTGAAGAACTCCCTATTACAAGCTATGATGCAATATGAATGCAATATTTTTGAATTTTTATTCCTTTTTATTATGCAAATATGAAACCCTAAATGATAAATGCAAGACAAAATCTAGATCTAGGGTTTGAAAGACTTTCAATTTTAGAAAGTTTATGATGTTGACATGTCAAGTTCACCAAAATGAAAAAATGGAAAAGCGATCCTAGGTCCTCAATGCAAAGAACCTAGGATTGTAAGGGCCCCTCTTCCACTATTTTATTAAAGAGGGAAATCAACAAGGTGAGTAGAATAACTATCAATCACAAAGGTGATCCAATCAGACCTGGATATCCTTCTTTGAGGGGATTGGAGATGTACTAGAGTGATTTAGAAATTTCTTGGCCTAATTAGACTATATAAACTAATACATAAAATGCAATATCCAAATAAATAACAGTCTAAAATAATAGTTTGCAGGAAGATCTAGAAATTCCTAAAGATTGTGTACCTATCTTAAAATGTTAGTTCTGGACTGAATAGGAGGATTGGTATGCCTAGGGGTGTATGGGTTTCTGATAGCCTAGTGTATTTCTCTACTTTTGGGGTCCTTTGATGATAGATATGAACTTTTGATTTCTTTATGCATAGTTGTTGGAAAATTCTATAACTGAGTTTTTGTGGCTTAATAGGATTTAGGGCTTTGAATGTAATAATGAACAACTTGTCTCCAATCCTTCTTCAAACTTATTCAAACCTATGACTTGCACATTAAAATAGAGAAAAATAATTGGGTCATTTTAAGGCCTTTCGTTAGTCAAACACCATGTAAGTCTTTTTACTTCCTTAATGAAAAATTTCAATGATAAATGGATAATTAACAGGAAGGAATGTTGAAATAACAAAGTGATGCAAGTCACCACCCTTCAAATGCTTCCTTGAAATATTTAATTCATGCACATCAACTTAAGGTCTTGAACTTGCTTGCTTGATTTGCTCGAATTCTTTGGAGACCTACAAAAGTGTTAGCCTTCACAAAACAATGATAATATGAGAGCACACACACTTTGACAGGATGTTAGATTCTTTAATTAATGCAATAAGGCACTAAAATGTTCCTCTTGACATGTGCTTGATAGTGCTCTTGATCATAAATTTGCAAATATTTTTCTTGCTATATTTAAAATGATGAAAATAATAGGTGTTTATAGAAATTTCTCTAATTTCCTAAGAATTAAATTTTGATAGCCAACATTTGAAAATTGAAAATTTAATGTTTAAATGGCCACTCTGACATATCAAAAATTAGGTCCTGGCTAAGTAGGGGGAACCATATACCGAAGGGCATATGGGCCCTGGTCCTAATATCTAAGACATTAAGTGTTGGGGGAGAATTCTAAATAGATTAATTTTTCATGATGTGAAGCAAGGTAGTGATGACCAAAACCAACTCAAATTGATCAAACCCAAACAAAAGACTATCCCTTTCAACTCTATTGACTCAGTTTAACACAACCCCACACCTAGTTGTTTGCAGCCTCTCAAATATTCTTTTTCTCAATATATTTTAGAGAAGGCCATACAATGATAATCTAGAAACCTTTTGAGACTCACTTCAGGGCCTAACACAACATACCTAAATATTTCATGAGGTTTCTCTAAAGTAGTATGGTGAACCAATAGACTGCCCCTAGTTTTAGGCCACCAATTAGCCCACTTTAACAAAGGAAGTACCCTCAAAATGCTAAGTTAACCCATAAAATAAATAAATAGTCCTTAATTGGCTTACAAAACATCAAAATCTAACAACACCCATTGGAGGCAAGACATCTAAGATGTTTAACCACAAAACCCTCAATTTGTATACAATCAACAAGGTTTTATTGAAATTCTTATGTTCCATGCCTATCTAACCCAACCAATGCCTTGAAAACTTCAAAAATACCCTACAAAAACTCAAAGAACCATTACATAGGAAATTCCTTAAACATTTTATCAAAACCCTTCCTTAACACCCCATTTTCACTTGAAAAACACTCTGTTTTGCACTATGGAATCACCCAAAACCTAGCAACTTTCTTTCTCTACCCTCTAAACCATGTGAAAACCTAGAATACCATGTGTGAATTCATCCCACTAAGTTACAAAGCATTAAAATAGGTGGATTGAATTAGTAAATTATGTAACCCCACTCAAACCCTTACTCTACCCGTTTATAGGCTGTCTCAGAAAAGTAAGGAAATATCCCACAAAATTCAATGTGAGGACCTCAAACCTAAATAAAATAGAACTTAATACATGCCTCTATAGAAAAAAATAAAATTACAAGCAATTAGAGACTGTACGGGACTGAACAACTTCTAGAAATGTTGAATTATGGAGAAAATTGTAGATAAAAATGTTGTGTTTGATATGAAATATTCAATATAGTATTCAAAAACCCATCCTCATGCCTTTTAGAGGATTTATATACTAATTAACTTCAAATTTTAACCACCCAATGTCCATAACTACCTTTTAATCTACTATGACCCTTCACATTCTAGAAAAGTTACATTTTTACAATTTGTTGCTATGACAACTTTACATTTTTTTGCAACTTTTGACACTTAGACACAAAAAACTCAAAATTGACCCAACTTACATGGAAATGGTCTCAATAGACCTTATTTAATGTAAAAAGACTCAAATTAATCCAAAACACCCTAGACTCCAACCTAATGACCTTCAAATGTTCAAATTTGCAAATGATGGCTCTTGTGCTCCTGCACCATACAACCCACCCAAAAAATGACTCATGTCCCATGAGTACTATCTTGTCTCAGTTCCTCCTAGCCTTCCACATACTCTCTAGTCTACAAATCTCCCCCATTGGTTTATAAAATGAGATCTTGTATCATGCCCTGCATCCCTAACCTCGTTTGCATAAGAATATGATTCCAACTTTGTAAACATACCTGATGATGGTCTTCTACTAGTCCTTTGATCAAAACCTAATGATTTTTCTCCCTTGATGCCTTCAAACAAACAATTGTTAGAGGTTCCTTGCAATGACTTCCCCATTACCTCAGCTTCATGCTTGTAAGTGCCCTTAACTCCTTGTCCTCCTTGTCCTTTTATCACTATCATCAAATCCTCTGTCCTATTAGCCTCATGTGCCACTATACTATCTTACCTATAACCCAGTGTACCTGCAGATCCTGCCTGACCTATAACCTTGCTTCCAATCAATGGACACACCATTTTTCCCACGATGATATTTTTATTCCAATTCACTATCAATTCATCCTTCAAATCTTATTCAACCTTCACACCTATTGTCACATCTTCCTTCTCAACCTTTGCAAAGTCCTTCTTACCAAACATGATCACCTTACCCTCTTTACCCTTGCCTTTTTCCTCCTCCACTAGTGGATTCAAAGTCACTATATTCCCATCATTCTCTATGGTGTATGTGTTTTCTCTTCCATCATATAATGCATGCTTGTCAAATTTCCAGGGCCTTCCAAGAAGTAAGTGGTAGCAATCCATGGGAAAAATGTCACAAACTACCTTGTCTTTATAACCACCAATTTGAAAGTCTATAACAACTTGTTCATTAACCAAAAGTGATTGCTCGTCATTCAACCAAGACACCTTATATGGCAATTCATGAGGAATATTTTGCAAATTTAGTTTAATAACCATTTCTCTTGATACCATATTCTCAGTAGAGCCTAAATCTATGAAAACTTTGTATACCTTGTTCCTGCACTTACATGTGGTTTTGAAGAGAGTTTTTCTTTGCAATGGTTCCCTTTCCTTCGACTCCTGAAGTATAGTCTTCCTCATCATCAATGATTCACCTATTTTAGGAGCAACAAGATGGCTTGAAGAATTGGTACTTTCACACTCTTCTTGTGCTATTTGAGCCCTCCTTTCAGTCCTCCTTTCATCTCCACTTGATGAAGCCCCAAACTTTTCAGGGCACTTGTATGATTGATGCCCAAATTCATTGCAATTGTAGCATCTTCTTGAAAATATATTTGAACTTCTGCCACCACTAAATGTGCCTCTAAAGCCCCTAAAACTTCCTCTTGCATTAGCACCCTTCTCTTTACCTTTATTTTCTTCTTCTTGTTGCTCATATGGTTGCTTTGATGTAGGAAAATATCTTCTCCTTCTTGTATTATTGCCCCTACCTCTAATAGACTTATCTTTCCTTTTCATCTTTTCCTCCACCCTAACAGCTAATTGGAAACACTCTTCAATAGTCTTTTGGTTGGAAAAGACCAATTCATCTTGTATATTTAGTCTAATTCCACCTAGATACCTAGCCACTTTTTCAACTTCATCTTCATTTCTTCCTAACCTTATACTTAGCATAAAGAATTCAACAGTATAGGTCTTAACATCTAAATACTTTTGCTTTAAACCTTGTAATCTCTTATACAATTTAACTTCATATTCTTTGGGAAGAAATTTACCTTTAGGTTTTGCTACTATCTTTTCCCAAGAAGCTATCCTTGACTTACCTTGATTTTTGCTTCTAGCTTGCTCGTAGTCCCACAAAAGAAGTCCATGACCATTGAGTTTTGTCTTTTCTACCTTCACCTTCTGCTCATAAGAGATATCTTCACTTTCAAAGTGGTTTCCCATGGCTACAATACAATCAAGTAACTCTTCCTCATTCAAATTTCCACCATACATAGGAAAATCAACCTTTACCTTATGCGAATCACCTTTGGCTGCCTTAAGCAACTTTTCCATCTTCTGATCTTTAGGATCTAATTCTTCATCTACATCTTCATACTCTTCATCTTCTTCTTCATTTGATTCAATCTCAACTTCATCACTTATCTTCTTTATTTCCAAGGAGGAAAGCCTTGCCAACACAACATTATGAGACTCCAAAATCTTGGCATGTTTCTCTTTTAACTTCACCAACTCTCTAGCAGGACAAAAATTCTTAGGAGGCATCTTTACAAGTTTTGTCTCTTCAACTTCCAATTACTTTTCTTCAAATCTGCAACTCTTCAATCAAAAAGATCTAATCCTTGTTGATATGATACCACCCAATTTCAAGCAAGGTGGTGATGACCAAATCCAACTCAAATTGATCAGACCCAAAATAAAGACTAGCCCTTTCAACTCTAGTGACTCGGTTTAACACAACCCCACACCTAGTTGTTTGCACCCTTTGAAATCTGATTTTTCTCAATATCTTTTAGAGAAGGTTGTACAATGACAACCTAGACACCTTTTGAGACTCACTTCAAGGCCTAACACAACATACCTAAATATTTCAGTAGGTTCTCTGAAACAGTATGGTGAACCAACAAACTGCCCATGGTTTGAGGTCACCAATTAGCCCACTTTAACAAAGTACCCTCAAAATGCAAATTTAACCCCTAAAATAAATAAATAGTCCTTAATTGGGTTGAAAAACATCAAAATCCACCAACACCCATTGGAGCCAAGACCTCTAAGACGTTGAACCACAAAACCCTCAATTTTGCATACAATAAAAAAGGGTTTATTGAATGTCTTATGTCCCAAGATTTTCTAACCCAACCAATGCCTCCAAAAATTCACAAATAACCTACAAAAAATCAAACAACCATTACATAGGAAATTCCTTGAACATTTTATAAAAACCCTACCTTAACACCCCATTTTCTCTTGAAAAACACTTTGTTTTGCCCTAGGGAATCACCCAGAACCTAGAAACTTGCTTTCTCTGCCCTCTAAACCATGTGGACACCCAGACTACCATGGGAGAAGTCATTCCAGTGAGTTAAAAACCATGATAGTAGGTGGAATGACTTAGGAAATTAGGTAACTCCAATCAAACCCTTAATAGGTTGTCTCAAAAATGTAAGGAAATCTCCCACAAAAGTCAATGTTAGGACCTCAAACCTGAAGCAAACAATGGTTAATACATTCCTCTACAAAAAAAAATGAAATTCCAAGCAATTAGAGACTGTACGGGACCATACAACTTTTGGGAAATACTGAATTACATAGAAAAATGCAGATAAAAACGTTGTCTTTGATATTAAATCTTCAATATAGTATTCAACAACCCATCCTCGAGCCTTATAGAGGCTTTATATACTAACTACAGTAAAATTTTAACCACCCAATGTACATAACTGCCTTTTAAACTACTATGACCCTTCACATTCTAGAAAAGTTTCATTTTTACAATTTGTTGCTATGACAACATTACATTTTTTTGCAACTTTTGACACTTAGACACAAACAACTCAAAATTGACCCAACTTACTTGGAAATGACCCAACTTACATGGAAATAGACTCAATAGACCTTATTTAATGTAAAAAGACTCAAATTACTCCAAAACACCCTAGACTCCAACCTAATGACCTTCAAATGTTCAAACTTGCAAATGATGGCTTTGGTGCTCCTGCAGTAGTTCATTGCTTGCAATTTATTGAAAAGTGGTATAGATGGGTTAGAGAATGCATAATTTTAGGAAATGATGGACTCAATTAGGCTCAATAATTTAGGGGGAGAACAATATAGTGTGAAATTGTCAAGTTTGACAATTTACGACACTAGAAGAACCAATAGTAGAAACCACCCCATAATGCTGAAAGGGAGAGCCAATACAAGTACACTTAAACTGTATCACCAAGAAGTTAAAGGTCAGAAGGGAAGTTTCCCACAAAGAAAAGAAAATATTGAAGGATCTATGTTTCAAATATGATGGAGTCATTGCTTGGACATATGATGATCTTAAAGGGTATGACTAAGGCATAATTCAGCATACCATTGACTTGGTGGAGGGATCTAAGCCTGTCCAACAAAAACAAAGGCCAGTCAATCCAAAGACATTAATGGTGTAGGAGGTCACCAAATTGGTCAAGTCAAGGATCATATATCCGATCAAGCATTCCACTTGGGTTTCAAATCTAGTACCAATTCGAAGAAAGAATGGCGATATTAGGCTTTGTGTCGACTTCCAAGATCTAAATAAAGCCTCGCTAAAAGACAACTACCCTCTGCCACTGATGGAGTAGATCTTCCAAACTGTGGTTGGATCAAAGATGTTTTCATTACTAGATAGTTTCTCAGGCTATAACTAGGTATATGTAAACGAAGGTGACCAACATAAGACAAGGTTTACCACTAAGTGGGGAACGTTTCATACTCAAAAATGTCATTTGGACTTTGAAATGTTGGTACAAATTTTCAATGAGCAATGGATATTTCTTTCAAGGGTTTAATCAAACTGTTTATCTTAATATATCTGGATGAACTAACAGTCTTTTGAAAGTTAAAAGGTGATCATTTTGATCATCTAGATAAGGTCTTCTAGAAATGTCAATAGTTTAGGATTTCTTTGAATCCCAAAAAATGTGTTTTAAGAGTACCTCAAGGTAAGCTACTTGGTTTTTTAGTGTCAAAGGAGGGAATATCAATAGACCTCGAAAGGGTGAGATCCATAATGGAGTTACCCCTATCAAAAAATTAGAAGGGACTACATTCTTTTTTAGGGAAGATCAACTTTGTTAGCAAGTTCATATCAAATTTCACAGGTGTTGCAAGAATAATCATGCTAATGCTTAAGAAGAACCTGATTTTCAAATGGACCCCAAGGGAAAGACAACTTTTGAGTAGATAAAGATAGCCATCTTGACTGATTTGGTATTGGCTAACCCTGACTTTTCCAAATATTTTCTACTCTATGTATACAGTGGCGAACATAGCATAGCTTCGGTCCTCACTCAGAAGAACGAGGGAAATAATTGAGAGCATCCTATTGCATTTCTCTTAAGGAGCCTTCAACGATATGAGGCCATGTATAATGTTGTAGAAAAGTATCCTTTTTCCATTGTTAGAAGCTTAAGGAAGTTCTAACACTTGGTGTCGACCAATAAGATCACTATCCTTGTTATGCATCCCAATGTGCGAGAGTATATCACAAAAGGTGTGATAAGCAAAAAGTGGGAAAATTGGATCACTAATATCATAGAGTATGATGTGGACATCACTTGAACCAAGCCAATTCTGAGAAGAGGTCTATGTGAATACATTGCACATGAATCAAGTTTCCTAGCTAAAAAGGAGACTGATCAGGTCTACTTGAACCAATTCGAGTCTGATGAATCTTGGGTGGTGGATCCGACACAGTATATGCAAGAGGGGCACTACCTAACCAACCTTCTATCCCATAAAAGGTGATAGTATTGATTGCAAGGCACTAGGTATGTATTAATTGAAGGTGTATTATTCAAGATAAACTATGCTAGTGTCCTACTTGGATGTTTAGAAAAACTGAAGGTGGACAGAGTTCTTAATAAATTCCATCGTAGTGCTGAGGGTAGACATTTCTCTGCCAAGACTACCACTTTGAAGATAATGTGAGCAGGATATTATTAGCCCTCTATTTTTTTCAAAGCGCATCATGTGGTGCAAAAGTGTACTTAGTACCAATTCTTTATTGATAAGAGAAATAATTCCACTCTGCCTTTGATCCCAATTGTAACTGAAGAGCCCTTTTCTCAATGGGGCATAGATTCTTTTGGAATGATAAATCCTATTTCGAACACTGGCCACAAGTGAATCCATACAGCGATTGACTACTTTACAAGGTGGACGGAGGCCGTAGCTCAAAAAAATGCCATAGAGGGTGAGATTGTCAATTTTCTTGAAGAGTTGGTAGCCAAATTTGGCTCACCCAAAACCATCATATCTGACAATGCTTGAGCTTTTGCAAGATCAGGGATGTCAAAGTTCACTATCAAACATGGGTTTTACTATAAAAATTTATCAAACTACTACCCAAAAGGAAATAGGTTAACAGAGTTAACCAACAAAAACTTAATTAGGATAATCAAGTGCATTGGATCAGAACGGCAAAGGGATTGGCACAAACACCTACAAGCTACTTTGTGGGAAGATTGGATTACTCCCAAGTAGATATTGAAGACCTCCCCTTATGAACTGATGTATGCAAAAGAGGTAGTGTTACCTGTTTCCATAGAAATTCTTTCCTTACAACTATTGAAAGCCCTGGAGATTGAAGTAAGTGATGGAATGGAATTATGCTTGGCAAAACTCCTCAAACTAGAGGAGGACAAAGAGAAAGCCTATGGAGCCATGATCGACTACCAACAAAAATTAAAGCAATGGTTCAACAAGAAGACCTCTAACCTAGAATTTAGAAAAGGAAGCCTCATGCTAAAGTACGATGAGTGTACTGCAAAACCAAGGCAACACACAAAATTTTAAGCGCTATGGAAGGGATCCTTCCAAATTAGAGCATGCAAGGAGAAGAATGCATACAAAATTGAAGATATGAAAGGTAATGATTTAGATATATTGGTGAATGTTATTTATCTAAAAAATTTCCATTAGAATACGTAGTTCTTTAAAAAAATTAACAGTTATGTACCATATGGAATTTTTTTGTAAATATATTCTAAATTTTGAGAATAAGCCATTATGAATAACACAAAAGAAGTGAAAATTTTGTATTATATTAAATTAATCAAAAATTTACAATGTAATACAAGCCCAAGGCTCAGATTTAAATGTAAGGCTGTCTTGAGCAAACCCGAAAAGAGTTATAGAGCAAAAAGAAGCAAAAAGGAGGCAACGTGAAAAAACCAGTAAAGATAAGCCTCCAGCGGTTGTCTAGAAAGCCAAAACAGCTAGTCATCGGGTTTTCTTCTTCCTCTTCTTCTCGGTTAGGATACAAAAGGGGGTGAGCACACAACACACTCGAGCACCACATAGTGTAGGTTGTCAGCCTAGTCATCGTGGTTGTGCACTGAAAAATCAAAGTGCTTCCTCCAGGTGAGCCCAGAATGTGCTCCACATCGTACCCCAGTAGTAGGTAGATGGCCGGTGGTTTAGAAGATGAGTGATGCATCTCAAGGTCCATGGTGCAAAATTTAGAAAGAAAGGGAAACTATGGTACATCTATCCCATATTCCACATGCCTATAGAGATCCATGGTGCTCGAAATGCCAATGCCAAGGATAGCCACTTGCATTATCTCGCCAAGCCTTTCCATCAGAGTAGCATCGAACATCTGGTGCCACAATTTTATTATCATGGTTTTGGCCACATTTAGGTTGAGCAAAGAGGCCATGAAGAGGGAAATAATGTTGCAGTTGCTCTAGAGTAGGTTCTTGTCGTCAATGTAGTCCTAGCCAACTACCCACCTAAACGCAACCAAGGCAAGGTGGTTGCACTTCTTCTCCAAGCACTTAATTTTGTCACTAGTGACCTCTCCCATAATGTAGTATTGTGGCCTACATGGGAGGAGTTGAATAGGAGTGCCTAGAAGCCAAGCGACATTCTGAGAAAGCAACAAATTGTAGAAAAATGGGAGATAGTGAGATAAGCTTGCTAAACTTACAGGCTATATTTATCGAATGAGTGTTAAAAAAGGTGGCATAGCTATATATAGAAAGGATAAGATGATAAATCCAACCAATGGAAGGTCCATTTT
The DNA here is from genome assembly GCA_007258455.2 of Sequoia sempervirens. Classification (NCBI taxonomy): domain Eukaryota; kingdom Viridiplantae; phylum Streptophyta; class Pinopsida; order Cupressales; family Cupressaceae; genus Sequoia; species Sequoia sempervirens. Next base: position 2,976 of record VDFB02165356.1, on the reverse strand, counting down.
TTGCTGGACGATAACAGGAAAATATCAAGGAAAAATGAAGGAAGTTAGAGAAATCATATGGAGGTCTCAAGAAATAAATTTGGGCATTGGGAGTAAATGCTCTCGTATGCTGATGGTTGACGTCTATCCTTTGCCATCATCAGCACCAACCAACTTACTTATGTGAAAGATATGGATTAACGTGCTAAGTTCTAACAAATTAATGGGCACATCTTTTCAAAAGTACCTTGGATTACTTCAACATGTTTCTCATAGCTAAAAGTTATTTGTAAAAGAGGGGATAGGGAGAATGTTCTAGTTCCATTCTCCGAGTGTTTTTAGCATTCCTAAGGGATATAGATCTCAAATCCACAAATATCGCCTCAGTGGCAACATTTAATGGACCAACAGTAATGACATAGCCTTAACTACATGTACATATAAGGAAATTAATTGCACTCAAAAAGTAGATTTCTCTAAAGAAGAAAAATGAAAGTGGTTGTTTTTGTTGAGGAAACTCTTTGTAACTTCATGATATAGCCATGGTGGAGCCATCAACATAGGGTAGAAAAGTTGTAGCCTCAAGAAAAAGGCTTGGTTATGCTGTTATCTTTGGGAGGAACTCATTTTACAATGCTCCAACACCTGAGGAGCAGTTGTTTGAATTCTATAAAAGGGTGCAACTAGGTAGATGCATCCCAAGAGAGGTTGTGCAAGATTTCATCAATAATGTTTTCGACCCCAGGTTGTCGGCTAACCCTAAAAATTTTAGGGAAGGCGCACTACAAAGAATGATGAAGCACGATCCATTTGAGGGTTTCATGCTTCAGCTCTAAAATTGTGGTTTTCCACAGTTCATACTACCTACCATACACCCATGCCTGGAGCTAGTCGACACATGCACCAGAAGATTCAACAAAAGGACATGATCCATTGGGGGTAACAGGATCAAAGTTACCATTTCTAATGAAGCCATATGAGAAATGTTGTGTATCGCTATGACCTGGGGTGCTAAACATTTTGATGAAGAAAAAATGGATATCTTCAAGGAAGAAATGGCCAAGAAAACAAGTTTTTATGAGGGGGAATCATAGGAAATGCCAAAGAAGGGACATCTTTATTTTCCTCTTTCATGCAAAAAATTCAAGAAAGACACATAGTCTATATTCTCAATGCTGGCCTAGGTCTTCGGCCTTGATAGTGATGAGGAAGTTCACCCTTTTCAAATGTGCTTGGTTTATGTGCTCAAAAGAGAGAAGAATTAGAAATATTATGATTTTTCCAATGTAATAGCTAGAAACATGCTAGAGCAATTGAAGAATTACAACATTGAGTCTAAATTTAGGTATTCTTCTTTCTTGGCACACTTGATTTTGTATCAAAATTCTAAGTGGCTGGAGAAAAATTTACCAATGTCTAGGTTAGATTTAAATGGTTGTTGTTAGCCATTTTCCTTATGGACTCATGTAATTTTGGGAAAAAGGTATTATTTTTGGTTTGTAGATCATTTTCTAAGGCTAGTGCTTCAATATTTGTTGCCATGCCCTATTGGCCATTTCTCTCTTGAGGTCTCAGAATGGATGGAAAAACTATTGACCCCGGTGGATTATTTCCTTGGAGTGGATTTTACATTCATCAGATTTTATGGTTTTTCTAGGGAACCTTTTCAACTCCCCAAATTTGTAACTCCGGACAAAGTCTTCACATTGGAGGCATATCACTAGGAAAATATTTTCGACATCTATGGTGCCAGAAGAAACAAAAAAAAGGTATATTCACTTCCCCTTACAATTTCCAATAGTCAGGTAATGTTGAACAAGCGGAACGTTGAGGGTGAGCTCACAAATCTACTAGCAGCCTTAGGCTTAGTTCTCATGTGTGATAAGTAGGAATACAACCCGATAAAGCAATTCTCTCTAAAACATGACAGTTTGGAGTATTTTGAGAGGAGGAGGAATCCGACATAGGAAAGATCAGAGATATATATTGGCTTGGCTCACATTCCAACAAAGTGACCAAAATGGCTTAATTTCTATGTGACATAGGTGGAGTATCTAAAGAACATCCCGATTGGAAAATCCCTCAATGCATAGTTGAAGCACAAGGGATGGTTGGAAAGAAAGAAGGATAACTTCTGGAGATCCCAACAAAAGATGAGATGCCCCAATGCCCTATTCGGAGACTTTCAACCACATGATGAATAGTTCAAGGAAATTTATGATCAAGAGCTCAAATCCAACAATAGCAATCCAGAGAAGAGTCATGAGATTGAAGAAGAGTAAATCCCACACCACACTTCTTGTCCTCAAGAATCTAATAGTCAGAGAGGCTCAAGGAAAAGGAACTCACAAGTCACATCCTCTGCTAGTGCCTGAAGCAAAGCGAAAATGACCTGACGGTCCCCAAGAGGGTCTACTATAGCTATCAAAGGCCAAGTTTTAGAGGGATCAACATCCAGAGGATTAGAACGCATGAGTTTTGCTCATAAAAAAAAAGAAGAATCCTGAATCTAGGTGCACTCAACATCAACCTGAGGAGAAGAAGAAGTGGAGTCTATCTTGCAAAATGTTATGACTGCTATGACCTAGGTAAGTTTTACTCCCTCTCTTCTTCCTGCCTCTACATCTTTGGTTACTCATCTTCCCTCTCCCATGGAAAGGAATTTTCCATCCTCAAACCCTGAGCTAGTAGTCTTGAATGCACCCCTTTCCTTTTTCAATGAAATTTTGAAAGCTACCCCATGTGTCGAGCAAGCATCACCCACTTCAACCACTATTGATTCTTTGATTTCCTTATCAAGGCCCCCCATAGAAAGAGAAGAGGTTTTCATGTTGCCCATCACTCCCAGTCCATCCACTTCTGGGAAGGCACCTCTCCTTCTACCTGTTTCTCTTTTTATCCTGATTGGTTACTCCCCTGCCCAATCTAAATTTGGAATCCTACCTTTTTCCCTAATAACACTCCATTTTGCTTCCCCGTATGCTCATACATCCAAAG
>VDFB02165355.1:0-33154 GCA_007258455.2 Sequoia sempervirens | reverse complement strand
TGCTATTTTCTATGTGAAATGTGCTAAAGTGATGCAAGGTACCCTTGAAAATACATGACCATTAATTTTTTAGAGCTTTGCACATTAATCCATATCTTTTCTCATTAGTAAGTTGGCTAGTGCTGATGATGGAAAAGGACACACATCAACAATCAGCATATGAGAGCATTTACTCCCAATGCCCAAATTTATTTCTCAAGACATCCTGTCAAATCCTCCATATGATTTATCTACCTTTCTTTTTTTTTCTTTAATATTTTCCATTTTTCGTTCGCGAAAAAATAGACTATTCGTTGGTTGGGTTCATTGGCTCAACTTTCTATATATATCTATGCAACCTTATGCAATATTTATTCAAAAATATAGCCTCTTAAGTTTAGCAAGCTTTTTGTTGTCTTTCATTCTGCCATAGTTCGCTACTCTTTCAGAATGTCTACTAGCTTGGGCACTCCTATTCGGATCCTCCCATGGAGGCCACAATACTACTTTGTGGGAGAGGTCATTAGTGACGGAATTAAGTTCCTAGTGAAGAAATGCAACTGCCTTTGCATGGTTGCATCCAGGTGGGTAGTTGGCTAGGACTTCATTAACAATGAGAACCATCTCCAGAGCAACTGCAATGTCCTTTCCTACTTCGTGGCCTCACTGCTTAACCTGAACATGGCCAAACCCATGATAATTGAGTTGTGCCACCAAATGTTTGATGTTTCCCTGATGGAAGGGCTTGGAAAGATAGTACAAGTGGCCATCCCTAGCATTGGTATCTTGAGTGCCATGGATCTCCGCAGGCACATGGACTTTGGGATAGACATACCCTGGTTTCCCTTCCTTTAAATGACTTTTGCACTATGGACCTTGAGACACATTGCTTCTCTTATCAACCAACAACCACCTATCAGCTACTAGAGTACAGTGTGGAGCGCATTCCAGGACTTTCCTGGAGGAAGCACTTCGACTTTCTGGTGTAGAGTCGCAGTGAGTAGGCCTTGGGTCTGCGTCATATGGAGCTCGTGGGTGTTGTGTTTTTAGCCCCTTTTTGCACCCTAACAGAAAAGAACAAGAAGAATAACAAGAAGAAAAAGAAGAACAAGAAGAAGAAGAACCTAATAACGAGCCTTTTTGACTTCCTGAACAACAATTGGAGGCTTTTCTTTACTATTTTTTGCAAGTTTCCTCCTTTTAACATCTTTTTGCTCTGTAACTATTTTTGGGTTTGATCGAGAGAGCCTCCTATTTAAATATGAACCTCAAGCATTGCATTATATTGTTATTTTTTTGATGAATATAATATAATACAACTTTTCATTTATTCTGTGTTATTCTCATATGGCTTATTCTCAAAATTTAAAACATATTTACAATTTTTTTACATATGGTACATAACTGTTAAATTTTTTAAAGAACTGCATGCTTTAATGGAATAAGTTCAGATAAATACCATTCAAAAGTATATCTAAAGTGTTTCCTTCCACATCTTCAAGTTTGTATGCATTCTTTTCCTTGCACACACTGATTCAGAAGGCACCCTTCTATAGCACTTCAAATTTTTTTGTGTTGACCTAGTTTTGCAGTTCATTCATCATACTTTAGCACTAAGCTCCCCTCTTTGAATTCTGTGTTAGAGGTCTTTTTGTCCAACCATCTCTTTACTATTGGTTAACAGTTGATCATGGCTCCATAAGCCATTTCTCTATCTTCCTCCAGTTTGAGGAGTTTCGCTAGTCGTACCTCCATTCCACTACTTTCTTCAATTTCCAGGGCTTTAGTAGTTGTAAGGTAGGAATTTCTATGGAAATGGGTAACACTAACTCTTTTCTATACACCAATTCATAAGGGGGGGTCTTCAAAATTTTCTTGGGAGTAATCTAGTCCACCCACAAAGCAACTCGCAGATGCTTGTACAAACCCCTTTGTCATTTCGACCCAATACGCTTTATTAACCTAATTAGGTTTTTGTTGGTTGAATCTGCTAAACCATTTCATTGTGGGTAGTAATTCAATAAATTTTTAAGGAAAATACCATGCCTGATAGGAAAATGTAACACCCATAATCCAACAAAATCTTGGGCATTGTCAGATATGATGGTCTTGGGTGGGCCAAATTTGGTTACTAGCTCTTCAAGGAAATTAACAATTTCCCCCTATGTGGAATTCTTTAGGGCTAGGGCCTGTTAGCTCTCAAAAACACAGGTTTGAACCACGAAAGGTTGCCAAGCTTTCACAACGTTTAAGGGTAACAGAACAAGGCTTGAAACAATCAAACCTTCTACTCTTCAGGTGCTGCTAGACCTAGGAGGGTGAACCTCTCTTGAACAATGCAGACTTATCTTATGATTATCCTTCTAATGTGCTTTGTCCACAATGGCAGATAATAGTGAACAAATGAAACCAAACTTGAAAGCTACCTTCTGATCTAAATCCTAAAATGCTTGATTAACAGTTGTAAAGAGATTAAGTGAATTCAAAAATGATGAAATGCGGAGTCAAACAAAATAGAGGTGAGCAGCTTATTCTAGTAGAAGATCAAATTGTAGGCATATGATCTATTTATAACTTGTATAAACAATGCAGGATTATGATTACTAAGCTCTACTTTAAGAATCCAGATGAATTCTCCTTGATTACTGTGATCAACAGAAAGGATTTAATCCTTAGTTGAGAGAACTAGTCAATTAATCACACAGATACAACAAATGTGCACTGATAAACTGAGAATAAACTTGTTATTTCAATTTAAACAACCAGAAAGAATCAACTTGGAGATAGCTTTAGTAATGCTTTTCAATAAATTCAACATACAATTGATACCAGGAACAACCTGCCACACCAGCTGATTTTCATTGAAACCACCATTTGAAACCATGCACATAGTCTCTGGAAAGAGAAAATTATCCTACTGTAGCCATGCCTAATCTATCTATCTATAATCTAAAAAATCTGGTACTTCTTCAATTAAATCTAGAGTGCATATAAATACACTAGCATGAGGAAACCAAACGCTTCAAAATCATGTTAGCTCACCGTGGAAATCGTGCAAAAATCATGTCAGCCATAACGGTTAATTTAGCAATTACATGTTGGACACAAGATCTGGAATTCTATTATTACCAGTGATAGTCGGCAAGATAGGCCAGAAGGTATGCCGAAGGCAAAATAACACTTATCGCTCATACTCGAGTTCCCTTGCTCCTCGTGCTTCACCGTGACCATCCATTTGTTATACCAAAGCCAAGAAATGTCACCTTGTTTCGTTGTGTATTGCTATAGCACGTATGGGTCGGTGAAACATTATATAGACCATTCTATGTTTCACCAAGAACCCTCCTCATTCTTCTCATGTCGCTATAGCTTAATAGTGTCAGGAAGACCTTATAGAGAATACACAAGTCATACCGAAAGGCCTTAACCATCCCTGCAAGTCGCCAGGACTCGTCGCTTCTCTTATCGACAAATTGCCCATCATGTGTGTTGCTATAGCTCATTGCTATCGGGGAGACCTCATGTAGATATCACATCGTTTCGCCGAAAACCCCGAACACACCAATTCACCAAGACAAAGCCACCCCTACGCCGACAAAGATTCTCATGTCGTTATAATATGCAACCTTTGGCGAGACATCATGTAGAGAACTCCTTGCTTCACTAAAAGTCATCTGAGATAGTTCACATTCATCAAGACAATATAAGACTCTCGTCGAAAGCCACATTAAGAAATTGTTAAAACCTTGTTAGTGGGACATATTTAATTTGCTATGAGATGTAACCGAAACCCCCAGACCCTCACCGAAATAGCATCCCCTTGCATTGTCGGTCGGTGAAACAATGCAAAGTCGTTATAACCCTTCATCGAAGTCCATATCTAGCCAAAATGAACATTGAAGCACAAGTTGGCAAGACCCAAAAACATTCGCAAAGATGCAATGCCAAAAAATCCAAGCTTTGTCAATATGTATATCATCCCGATCGTCGAGACAAAACCAAGGTCTCGCTGACAACCACCTGTAAGTAAGATCTAGTCGCTATGACAAATGATAAGTCTTGCTGATAGGAAATATAGACTTATGCAAGCAAAAAATGCTCAATGGGTTGAGGAGGCAATAGAAGACCTATGTCGATAGGCACCAAAAGGTGGAAAATGCAAGACCCAAAGGATTCAAAGGGACAAAAGGGAAAAATATGAGTGGAAAATGCACACGGTAAGGCCAAAAGAGTAAAATCAACATGTGAAAATATCAGATTTTAACAGTTCCAACAGTGGCTCCGTCTGGGGATCATTGAGTGTAAAATCAATGCAAGGATCCAGAATCATTGGGTGAGCAGACTAGACCAAACACAAAATGAGCCAGTGAGCAGAATGGAAATGGAAATGAAGCATGAGAATGCAAGATGGAGATGAATGCAAAATGGAAATGAAATAGAGCCCTAAAACTATTGTGCATGGAAAAGAATTTTTAAGAGGATGAGAAAAAGTTGTCCATGCACTGGCAACCCTCAGTCCTTCATGCTTTAGCTTGACCTGTTCTAAGCTATTACAATCTAAAACTCAAACCAAGTTTTCCCCTATCAAACACCTAGTTTTGTGTTGAGTTCATCAAATTCTCCCTGAAGATACTCATGCAATCATTCCTGTCATTGTTATTGCAGGTTCTTAGAGTATCATCATGCCTGGTTTGGCCCAAACTCCCTACATCGTCCTGTAGTGCAAATTCTTCAACATTTTGTCACAAACCCGTGTTATTTTCAACATTCAAGATGCATGCATGTGATATACAATATTCCTTATTATCTTCCTCATTGTTATGTATCATAAAGCATTCACTCAGCTGTATTAAAATTTCACAATCAAAGTGCCCCTCTTGAAAAACAAAAAACTCTGTCAGACCAACATTATCTGAAACAAGCAAATCTGAAACCTTTTGCATCTCCTCAATATCTTCATTCAGAGACAATACTGGATCATGACTCATGTCTCCAGTATCAAGCATATATGAATCAAACAAATCTAGAACTCTATCATCCTTGGTATGCAAACAAATGTCTTCTTCACATGGATTAGAAATTTCAAGATCACATACCTCATCCTGAATAGAAACAGAATTTTGATCAACACCAAAAGTATCACCATTACTCCAAGAAATACACAAGGAGTCATAACAACCTTTACACGAAGATTCTTCACTATCAAAACAAAAGTAAGCTAGAGACAAAACTTCAAAATCTTCATCATGTGCACAACCCTGGCATTTAGAAGTAAACAATTCTGAAATATGTTCATTGACAAGTGAACAGGTCTCAATATTTTCATCACTATAGTTATACTCCTCACATTTGTCATTATCAAATAGAAATTCAATACCATAAGGGAATGGGAAATCAGAAACATCATCAGTGCAGTTACTTATTCCATTATTTTGCTTGTCTGAAATTGTTTCCTCCTTTTCATAGAATGGATTTGAAAATATCTGAAATTTACTCATTGACACACCTTGGCAAAAAATCATCTAATCTGCATTTAACTCTTCATCATACATGGAATTAGAAAAAAATTGGAAATTACTTTCAAATGTACATACCTCTTCTTCATCAGATGTATCATCATAATTTTCAACTACGGCCAGAGGTATTGCATATTTACTATCTAATGAATCAACATCTCCCATTTCCACTTCATCCTAATCTTCATAAGAGGTGAAGAAATCCCTTGACTGCAGATCAAAATCCTCAGGTTTATCATCAGAATCTAAATATTCACTAGATTCCTCACCACATGCAATGCTTTCCCTGTCACAATCTGTTATGTAAGAGAAATGTCTTGCACCTTCATCTTCATTATGCAAACCATCATAGGAATCATCCTGACTTGCACATATCTCATCTTCTATCGGTTGCATGATCTGATCAATTTATTTACACTCATCAGAAATACAACTATTGGATTCAATATTGATAGTGTTCTCATACCTTATTCCTTTGTTTCCTTTCTTTTGATTAGTAACAGCTAGTCTCTCCATTCCTTCTTTAGTAAATCTCTTCGAACTGTACTGAGCAGGGATCTCAACAGAATATGGCTTTATAAAATTTTCTTCCTGCTGTTCAGCCATATGGACATAGTATTTCTAACTTGAAACATTATGCTGATAACCTTCAGTCTCCGAAGGTGAGTTCCTCTCTACAACATGGTGAAAGGTATCTGAAGCCAGATACACTGTGTGATCTTCTCTATTGTCTCCCATCAACATTCCCTCCTCCTACATTCCTTGGGCTACAACACAATGATTTGGGGAATGTGGCCCATCACAAAATTCACAATAGTAATTGTTACTTACCATGTAGGATTGCCTCTTGCTTAATGGGTCAAGAGCTTCCTTATTTCCAAGCCTGGCATTTATAGGTTTGTTGTCCTTCCAGTCTATTTTATAGGGCATATCATGCAACCTCGGCCTTTCGTTCCTGTATATGTTGCTTCGCTGAGAAACCCTATGAATATCTCTTTTGGTGATCATCCCAACAACCTTCCTATTGTTTTCAATTGTTTGTGTCATCTTTTGTGCCTCAACCAAAATTCTTGGGAATTTATTTCTAAGCTCATACCCTATCTTTGGATCAAAAGCATTCAAATAAATACTCAGTGCTACGGAATCTGGCAACTTTGATCCAATGGGTGTCCTACTCTGCAACTTATTGAATCTCTGATTGAAATCATAAATTGTATCACTTTGATCTTTTTGAATATGCAATAATTCACGAAGAGAAAAATCTAGTGCACTTAGATTCCCAAACTGCTCGAGGAACTGATCTTGAAATCCTTGGAGATAATCAATAGAGATAGCTGGTAGACTGTTGAACCAATCCCTAGCATCTTCAACTAGTGATATCATGAATAGCCTCATGCATAAATCTTCATAGGGCACATCCAAATCTTGGATGAAAGCATCGAAACTTCTTAAATGATCTTCAGCAGTGATTGCATCATTACCTGTAAACCTTGGAACCATACCTCTCCAACTGCTATCCATTGGATAAGGGGATAATTGAATCCCTGACAAATCAAATTGTTTGATCATTGTTGTATACTAATGAGGGGGTGCACCAGGTGGGTACGGATGCTAGTACATCAGACCATAGTGCTGATATGGCATATACTGCTGACAATGAGGAGCTCTAGCATAACCTCCCCTGAACCGAGATCCTCCTGCATTCATGTTTGAACAGTTGCAAAATATTCTTTCAGAGTCACCACCTACTTTTCCAAAAGTAGGAAAATCATTATTTCTGATCTTTCCCAGCGGAATCACCCTTTCTGAAATTTCTCAAATTACAACTTTTCCTCCAATGACTCTATAATGTGGTCTTCAACCAAATTTTCTGATATAATCCCCAGCAAAGTCGCCAATTTGTTAGCTCTCAAAAATGCAGGTTTGAACCACAAAAGGTTGCCAAGCTTTCACAATGTTTAAGGGTAATAGAACAAGGCTTGAAACAATCAAACCTTCTACTCTTAAGGTGCTACTAGACCTAGGCGGGTGAACCTCTCTTGAACAATGTAGGCTTATCTTATGATTATCCTTCTAATGTGCTTTGTCCACAATGGCAAATAATAGTGAACAAATGAAACCAAACTTGATAGCTACCTTCTGATCTAAATCTTAAAATGCTTGATTAATAGATGTAAAGAGATTAAGTGAATTCAAAAATGATGAAATGCAGAGACCAGTGCCTTGTTGGGTATGCAGAGTCAAACGAAACAGAGGTGGGCAGCTTATTCTGGCAGAAGATCAAATTGTAGGCATATGATCTGTTTATAACTTGTATAAACAATGCAGGATTATGATTACTAAGCTCTACTTTAAGAATCTAGATGAATTCTCCTTGATTGCTGTGATCAACAGAAAGGATTTAATCCTTAGTTGAGAGAACCAGTCAATTAATCACATAGATACAATAAATGTGCACTGATAAACTGAGAATAAACTTGTTATTTCAATTTAAACAACCAGAAAGAATCAACTTGGAGACAACTTTAGTAATGCTTTTCAATAAATTCAACATACAATTGATACCAGGAACAACCTGCCACACCAGCTGATTTTCATTGAAACCACCATTTGAAATCATGCACATAGTCTCTGGAAAGAGAAAATTATCCTACTATAGCCATGCCTAATCTATCTATCTGTAATCTAAAAAATCTTATCCCTTTTTCAATTACAATCTAGGGTTCATATAAATACACCAACATGAGAAAACCAAACGCTTCAAAATCATGTCGGCCCACCGTGGAAATCGTGCAAAAATCATGTCGGCCATAACGGTTAATTTAGCAATTACATGTCAGCCACAAGATCTGGAATTCTACTATTACCAGTGACAGTCAGCAAGATAGGCCAGAAGGTATGCCGAAGGAAAAATAACGCTTATCGCTCATGCCCGAGTTCCCCTGCTCCTCGTTCTTTGCCGTGACCATCCATTTGTTATACCGAAGCCAAGAAATGTCACCTTGTTTTGTTGTGTATCGCTATAGCACGTCTGGGTCGGTGAAACGTTATATATACCATTCTATGTTTCACCGAGAACCCTCCTCATTCTTCTCATGTCGTTGTAGCATAATAGTGTTGGGAAGACCTTATAGAGAATACACAAGTCATACCGAAGGGCCTTAACCATCCCATAAGTTGCTGGGACTCATCACTTCTCTACCAACAAATTTCCCATCATCGCGATAATAAGCTATAGCTCATTGTTATCGGGGAGACTTCGTAGTAGATATCACATCATTTAGCGAAACCCGAACACCAATTCACCAAGACAAAGCCAACCCACATGTCAAAAGATTCTCGTAATAGTTATAATATCAACCTTGGTGAGGCGTCATGTAGAAACTCCCGCTTGCTTCACTTAGAAAGTCATCGAGATAGTTCACATTAAATTGAGACAATATAAGACTCTGCGCCAAAGAAGCCACATGAAGAAATCATTAAAACCACATCCGATTGGGACGCAAACGAATTCACTGAGATATCACTTTGAAACCCCAGACCCTAGAAATAGCATCCTTGCATTTGTGATTGATGAAATAACGTGAAGTCATTATAACCCTTACAGCCGAAGTCCATGCGGCGAAGCAGACGTTGAATCACAAGTCGGCAAGACCAAAACATTCATCAAGATCACGATGCGAAAACTCCAAGCTTTATGCGATATGTATATCATCCAGATCCTTAGAGACAAAACCAAGATGTATCGACAATACACAGCAAGTAAGATCCGGTCGCTATGACAAATGATAAGTCTTGCCGATAGGAAATATAGACTTATGCAAGCAAAAACACTCAGTAGATTAGGGAGACAATAGAAGAACTATAGATAGGCACCAAATGGTGGAAAGAATGCACCGCGGTAAGGCCAAAAGAGTAAAATCAGCATGTGAAGATATCGATTTTACTTGAGTTCCAGCAGGGCCTTCATCCACCTTTTGAAGTAGTTGGTCACCATGATGATCTACTTGTATCCAACACTGGAAATAAGATTTATCATTCCAATAAAATCCAAACCCCATTAAGTGAAAGGTTCCTCAATCACAATCGGGCTTAGGGGAAAAGTGACAATCTTTCTTTTTCCAACAAAAAATTTCCACTGGACAAACTTTTGCACCAGATGGTGTGCTTCACAAAGAATAGAGGGCCAATAATACCCTACTCGCATTATCTTTAAAGCAGTAGTCTTAGCGAAGAAATTTCCACCCTCAGGACTATGATGGAATTCATTGAGAACTCTTTTCGCTTGTAACTTTTCTAAACATCGGAGCAATACACCATCATAATTTCTCTTGAATAACATACCCTCAATTAATACATACCTAGTGCCTTGCAATTGGTAGTAACAAATTTTATGGAATGCAAGGCTTTTTGGGTAGTACCCCTTTTGCATATACTATGTTCGATCAGCCACCCAAGATTCATTGGACTCGAATTGGTTCAAGTAGACTTTATCGGTCTCTTTTTAGATATGGGACTTGATTCCTATGCAATGTATTCACACAGACCTCTTCCTCAAACCAGCTTGGTTGGTCTAATGTACACATCATATTCTAGGATCTTGGTGATCCAATTTTCCCTCTTTTCTGTTATTTAACCTTTTGTGATATATTCCTGCACACTGGGATGTGCCACGAGAATAGTGATCTTGTTGGCTGACACCAAGTTTCAGAACTTCTTTAAGCTTTTAATAATGGAAAATAATTGCTTTTCTACAAAATTATACCTAGCTTCATGATGCAGAGCCAAGGTGGATAACTCACAATCAGACCAAAATAACTATACTTCAACAAGGATTCAACCTTCAAAACACCATTCAATAAATCTACCCAGGACAACACCTAATGCTTCTAGCCTACAAATATCAAAAAATGGGCTTATATTTTAGAGAAGGCCACAAAAATACCAACTCAACATCAATTAAGCAACCAATCAGACCCCAATACAATTCCCCAACCAATCACATAAGGTTTATTTACAACATTATGGAGAACCATCAAACTGACCTGTAGAAAGGCTACTAGAATTAGCCCTGTTTTACAAACAAACTACCTCACAAACACCTCCCCTTCAAAAAATCATACCAAACAGTCAAAATTCATGTGTCATAACTCCAAATTTTCCAAATTACTTGCTACTACAAGGCCTTTAAGTCAATGATAAAAAAAACCCTAAAATTACACAAAAACACCTAGGGTTTTCAGTATTTCCACAAATTCGGGCTCTAAAACCTAAACCAAAGTATCAAACACCTATATTTAGGTCTACACAGGCCTTCCACAGCATTACAAACTTAATTTCATCACTAGTTCTCAAAAACCTGTCTCAAAACCTCCATTTTCATGTGCTTCCCTTAACAAAAAGACAACAAAATAGTAGGTTCATCTCCTTGGGTATGTCTTGGGGATTATGATGGGTCAAAATGTGGAAATATGATGGGTATGTGGCTGTGACTTTTTTACCCAAAATTGATGAAACAAAAGAGGGTTTTAAGGAGATTCTCATCTCTCCACCAATATAAATTATTCTTTACTTTTGACTTTTAATAAGTAGTTATTATTCATTTTCTATTTGAATTCTGACTAAAGTCTTAATTGATAGGCTGAATGAAAAACATCTATAGCTTTCAAATGGTATCAATTTTTTTGAATCTAAAACATGTGTCACATTCTATACTTCGCATACTATATAGGATTAAAAAAATAAGGTGAATTTCATTAAGTTTGACCAAGTTAAGGTGATTAGGACATGCTAAGTTTTTATATTTTTTAAAGTTGTAATAAAAATTCATAATTAATTATTTACTTGGAAAAACTTACAAAAATATGCATCACATCGGGGACATGGGCCAACTACTTATATCTAAAGATTATAAAAAATATTATAATTTTTATTGTGGTTAGGGGTGGTCAGGATAGACACCTGCTTCTTCTTGTTTCCACTGAAATTTAGAAATGCTACTTGCATTGAAATTTAAAATTTTTCACCAAATAGATTTTTCTTTTAAACAAACCTAGTAGTTTAGAAACTACATTGAAATTTTCTAAAAAATTTATTCTTACATATTTTTGAAATAATATAGATAACTTATTCAAATTTTTCACGTGAAGTTGCCTAACTCTAATTTTTACGATTTTTTGCCACTTAAGGGCTTGTTTTTTCCATGATGATCCTGTACATACCCCTTTATTTCTTTTCCAACACTCTAATCACATACCTACATTCTACACAAACTTCCTAGGGCCCATTACACTTGTTATAGTGGATACAGTTGGTGTAAGGGCCCTTAAGACATGGTTTTTGGTCACAAAACCCCAAATAGGGTGTTCTCGATTTGATGCAAGAAAATAGTGATTTCTAACACAAAACACTATCAAATTAATTCAAGCTTGAAAAAATATAATTCTAATATAGAACACCACAAGAAATGAAGGATTACATTACAAGATTAGGATGTACGGGTTCCTATAGATCTGCCAAATGTGAAAGAACTCATAAAATGAATGAAAGTTCAGAGATTTCTTATTGTCAAATCTTCAAAACTTCAATCCAACATTATAAACAATGTTCTCATGCATTTTTGAAGGTTCTCCCACTTCAAACAACCAACCAAATACCTCTCAACTAATTTTTAAACTCCTAATGACCGTTGGATGCCAAATTACACTTGTTACATATCTTTGTTAACAATACTTTGATTCTTTTTACATCATTTTTCCATTTGAACCTCCTAAACATTTGAAACATTTGTGACAGTCTATTTAGACCTTATTGAAAGAAAATAGACTCAAGACACCAAAAATTCACCATATCAAATTTTGAAACATGGTTGTAGGTGCCCCTGCACCATACAACCCCCCTAAAAGAGATTCATGCCCCATGAATTGGGGTTGATACCACCATGCCCAAGTTTGAGTAGGACAACACTATTCCATAGGCCATTGCCATTGTCCCATGCCTTGTGCTCCATGTTTCTTTATCCTCATACTCTACCCTACAACACATGCCTTCATCCTTACACACAAACAATTGTTAGTCATTGCATAATTTTCTTGCATCTTTGTCTTATTCTCATACTTGGATATGTCCTCAACAACTAGGCCACACTGTCCTTTCCTTACTGTCCTTTGCCCCACTATTTTAACTGCATGTACTACCACTGTACCTACAAATTTATCACTCACTATACACCCTACACTGTTAGATTTATTGACCTTTTTATCTTCAAATATAACTTGCTTTGTAAACTCACTCTCCACTATGGGACACTCAATAGTTCCTATCAAAACTTTGTCATTCACACTCACTGCCAAACTAGAATTTACCCCTGTTGCACATGTGTTCTTAGTCCTATACCTGATTGCATATCAGAATTCTTATTTTCTTCTACAACCTTTATCAACTCCTTCATACCACACATGATAACCTTAGCTTTACCTTTCACATCCTCTACAAGTGGAGTCAAAACAAAATAACATCCATCCTTGACAATTGTATAAGTATTGGCCCAACCATCATACATGGAACACCTGTAAAACTTCCAAGGTCTTCCTAGGAGTCTATGGAAATAGTCCATTGGGAGGATATCACAAACAACACTATGCTTATAATCTCCAATCTAAAAATCTACCATAACCTTCTCATTCACTAACAAATATTGACCATCACTTAACCAAGATACCTTGTAAGGAAATTCATGAGGAATCCTTTACAAGTTTAACTTGTTCACCATTTCAAATGACCCCTTATTTTTAGTTGGACCAGAATCAACCACAATTTTACATACATTTCCCTTGCTCTTGCAAGTGGTTTTGAAAAGGCTCTTCCTATGCAATGTTTCTACTTCTTTGGAAATCTTCAAAATTTGTTTGTGCAACATCAAAGCTTCTCGAACTTCAGGGTTTGTAGGATGGATTGATGAAATAATGCTCTCCTCTTGATCATCTTACACAAGTTGAACCCTTTTATCACCTTTACTTCCCAGTGTGTGTAGGATCATCATGGAAAAAATAGGCCCTTAAGTGGCAAAAAATTCAAAAAAATCAGAGTTAGGAAACTTGACGTAAAAATTTGAATAAGTTATCTATATTATTTCAAAATGTGTAAGAATAATATCAGGATAAAATTGAATGTAGTTTCTAAACTACAAGGTTTGTTTGAAAAAAAAATCTATTTGGTGAAAATTTGAAATTTCAATGTAGTGGTACTTAAATTTCTGGGAAAAAATAAGTAGGTGTCTGTCTGACCACCCTAACCACAATAAAATGATAATATTTTTTTAAGATTTTAGATATAATTAGAGGACTCATTCCCTGATGTGATGCATATTTTTTTGTAACTTTTTTCCAAGTAAATAATTAATTATGTTTTTTTTTATTACAACTTTTTAAAAAATATAAAAACTTGTATGTCTAACCACCTGAACTTGGTCAAAACTTCATGAAATTTAAAATTTCTTTTTTTAATCCTATAGTATGTGAAGCACAGAATGTGATGCATGTTTTGGATTCAAAAAATGTGATACCATTTGAAAGCTATAGATGTTTTTCAATCAGCGTATCAATCAGGACTTTAGTCATAATTTGAATAGAAAATGAGTAATAATTACTTATTAAATTCAAAGTAAAGCATAATTTATATCGGTGGAAAGCTAGGAATCTCCTTTAAAAACCCTTTTCACTTCATCAATTTTGGGTAAAAAAATAGTCGTCAGCCACATACCCGTCATATTGTCACTTTTTGGCCCATCATGATCCTGCACATACCCTTCCACTTGATGAAGTACCGATCTTTTTAGGACACTTGTAGAATGGATGGCCAAATTCATTGTAAGTGTAACATCTACCTAAAATTGCATTGGAACTCCTACCTCCTCCAAATATGCCCCTTGTGCCTCTCCATCCACCTTTAAAATTAGATTGCTCTTGTCCTTTCATGTCATCTTTTGGATTGTCATTGTTTGGCTTTGGATTAGGTATAGATCCTCTACCTCTTGATGCATTACCTTTGCCCCTAGCTACTTTATCTTTCCTTCTTTTCATCTTCTCCTCCACCCTGATTTCCATTTAATAACATTCCTCTACACTCCTAGGGTTACCCAAAACCAATTCATCTTGTATGTTTAACCTCAAACCACCCATATATCTAGAAAATTTTTCATCTTCATTCTCATGATGACTAGACCTCAAACTTAGTTTATAAAATTCCTTAGTATAGGACTTAATATCTATTTCTTTTTGTCTTAAGATTTTTAATTTATTAATCATTTAAACTTGATGATCCTTGGGTAAGAATTTACCTTTGAGTTTTGATACCATCTTGTCCCATGAGGTGATTTTGGACTTTCCTTGCTTCCTCCTCTCTGATTGAAAGTAGTCCCACCATACCAAAGCATGGCCCTACAACTTTGTCTTTGAAATCTTTACCCTTTGATCCTTAGGAACCTAATCACATTCAAAATGATCATCTAATGCAGCAATCTAATGACGTAACTCTTCATCATTTAGACTCCCACCATACTTTTGAACATCAATCTTTACCTTAGGCTTGTCATTCCTAACTGCCTTCACCATTTTGCAATTTTTTGATCCTCTAGGTCAAGCTCTTCTTCCATATCTTCAAACTCATCATCTTCCTCTTCATTTGACTCACTCTCTTCTACATCCCTTCTTTTGTTTGTTTCCAAGGCTATGATTCTTTCCTCCAACTCTTTGATTTCTCTAGCATGTATGTCTTTCATCTCCTTCATCTCTTTAGCCATATCTTTGTTCTTTGGAGGCATCTTTGAATACTAAACTCTTCAATTCTTCCTTGCTCTTCACAACCTGCAAAATGCAAAAAAATATACTCCATGATGCTCTGATACCACTTTGATGTAGAGCCAAGGTGGATAACTCAGAATTAGACCAAAATAACTAGACTTCAACAAGGATTCAACCTTCAAAACACCATTCACTAAATCTTCCCAAGACAACACCTAATGCTTCTAGCCTCCAAATCTCAACAAATGGGCTTATCTTTTAGAGAAGGCCACAAAAAGACCATCTCAACATAAATTAAGAAACCACTTAGACCCCAATACAATTCCCCAGCCAATTACACAAGGGCATGTTGCCACAATAGTGGTTTACACTTTCTGGGAGATCCTGATTTTTGTTGAAATCACATATTTTTAGAAAATATAATGAGTTAATCCTTGAAAAGTTCCATTTAAAGGATTACAATTGAATAGAGTTTTATCAAACCACCTTAGACCAAGCCCACTTGGATAGAACCCCGCTAGATTTAAACCATACCTATAACGGAGTCTCCTTTACACCTATCAAAATGCTGATAAAAAACCACTTTTGATTTACCTTTTGGGGGATCAAATGAATTCATTTAAAATTTCTTTTTTTGTATGTAGTCTTTATTATAAGCTTCCAAAAACTATAATCTTAATTATATTTAATTTGGTTATTATATTTATTTTTATTTCTTGTGAATGTAGGTTTTCATTGAAAATCAAGCTCTTTGTTCTACACATGTGGAAAAATAAAAGATTATCAATTTTTATTTTTGAAAATATGAGTGCACCAGATATTGGAGTTCTTGAATTTCGATACATATAAAAAAAGTTACATGTTATATGGTTGCACTATGTCTAAATTGTAATTGGTTTGGCTTTGAAACTTGATTAAAGAAAAAATATTCAATAAAAAACTATCACACCAAGTGGAAGCACTAGATATCGAAGTTACAAATCTAAATTCGAAAGAATTAGAATTTTATCCTTCATGGAAAAAAAGTTGTGTTATACAGTGAGTGTCACTTTTTAAAAATGTTGTTTTTTGAAGAAAACTAATTTTCGAGGGACATGGAAAAAGAAGTGCAAATTGATTCCAAAAAAATTGAAAAAATATATTTAGAATCTACAAACAAAATGTCACGAAACTCTAGTTTGCATCATCTTCAAATTCCTCACATTTTAGCCACTATAGGTGCTTGAAAGTGAATATTTAGTTAAAAAGAATTATTTCAATGTCCAATTTGGACAAAAATTGTAAACCAATATTGTGGGATCACCCAAGGTTTCTTTGCAACATTATGGAGAACCATCAAACTGACCTATAGAAAGGCTACTAGAATTAGCCCTATTTTACAAATGAACTACCTCACAAACACCTCCCCTTCACAAAATCATACCAAATAGTCAAAATTCATGTGTCATAACTCCAAATTTTCTAAATTACTTACTACTACAGGGCCTTTAAGTCAATGGTCAACTAAACCCTCAAATTACACACAAACACCTAGGGTTTTCAGTATTTCCACAAATTTGGGCTCCAAAACCTAAACTCAAGTATCAAACACCTATATTTAGGTCTGCATAGGCCTTCCACATCATTACAAACTCAATTGCATCACTAGCTCTCAAAAACACATCTCAAAACCTCCATTTTCATGTGCTTCCCTTAACAAAAAGACAACAAAACAACAGGTTCATCTCCTTTATTTCTTTTCCAACACTCTAATCGCGTATCCTACATTCTACATAGACTTCTTAGGGCCCATTAAACTTGTTATAGTGGATACGGTCAGTGTAAGGGCCCTTAAGACATGGCTTTTGGTCACAAAACCCCAAATAGGGTGTTCCTAGTCTGGTACAAGAAAACACTGATTTCTAACACAAAACACTATCAATTTCCTTCAAGCTTGAAAAAACAAAATGCTAATATAGGCCACCACAAGAAATGAATGGTTACATTACAAGATTAGGCTATATAGGTTCGTACAAATCTACCAAATGTGAAAGAACTTAGAAAATGAATGAAAGTTCAGAGATTTCTTATTGTCAAATCTTCAAAACTTCAATACAATGTTACAAACAGTGTTCTCATGCCTTTTTGAAGGTTCTCCCACTTCAAACAACTGACCAACTACCTCTCAACTAATTTTTAAACTCCTAATGACCATTGGAGGCCAAATTACACTTGTTACATGTCTTTGTTAACAATACTTTGATTCTTTTTACATTATTTTTCCATTTGACCCTCCTAAACATTTGAAACATTTATGATGGTCTATTTAGACCTTGTTAAAAGAAAATAGACTCAAGACACCAAAAATTCACCATATCAAATTTTGAAACATGGTTGTAGGTGCCCCTGCACCACTTCATAACCTTTAAGGGTCCTTGAGTGGAATACAATTTAGGATGCTCTCCATTATCTTCCTCATACTTTTGAGTGAGCACAGAAGATATGCTATGTTGGCCACTGTACACATAGAGCAGAAAGTATTTGGAAAATTCAAGGTTGAACAATATTGGGGATACAAAGATGGATATCTTTAGCTACTATAAAGTTGCTTTGCTTTTGGAGGTCCATTTAAAAATTAGGTTTTTCTTCAACATCGGTGTGATTGGTCTCACATTGCCTATGAAATCTAATATGAATCTGCTGACAAAATTGATCTTCCCCAAAAAATATTGTAGTCCCTTTTGGTTCACTGGCAGGGGTAATTCCGTTATAGATCTAACTCTTTCAGGGTATATTTCTATTCCCTCCTTTGATACCACAAAGCCAAGTGACTTTCCTTGAGGTAATCCGAAAATATATTTTTTGGGATTCAAAGAAATCCTGAATTGTTGGCATTTTCTGGAAAACCTTCTCTAGATGATCAAGTGATCATCTTTTGATTTTGAAAAGACTGTTAGGTCATCCAAATATATTAGGATAATCAGGTTGATCAATCCTTGAAAAATATCCATTGCTCGTTGAAAGGTTGTACCATTTGAGTATGAATGACATTTTGAATATGCAAAATTCCCCACTTTGGTAAACATTGTCTTATGTTGATAGGCTTACTTCACATATATTTGAGTTATATCTTGAGAAACCATCTAGCAATGAAAAATATATTTTTGGGATTCAAAGAAATCCGAATTGTTGGCATTTCGAAAATCTTCTCTAGATGATCAAGTAATCATCTTTTGATTTTGAAAAGACTATTAGGTCATCCAAATATATTAGGATAATCAGGTTGATCAATCCCTTGAAAGCAATATCCATTGCTCGTTGAAAGGTTGTACCATTTGAAAGTATGAATGAAATTTTTGAATATGCAAAATTCCCCACTTCGTGGTAAACATTGTCTTATGTTGATAGGCTTGCTTCACATATATTTGATTATAGCTTGAGAAACCATCCAGCAATGAAAATATCTTTGATCTAGCCACAATCTGCAAAATATACTCCATCAATGGAAAGGGGTAATGATCTTTTAGTGAGACTTTATTCAAATATCATAAATTGACACAAAGCCTAATATCTCCATTCTTTTTTTAGATTGGCACCAGATTTGACACTCTGGTGGAATGTTAGGTTAGATAAATGATTATTGGTCAACTCAACAAATTTGGTGAGCTCCTGCACCATCAACTCCTCAATCTTCAGATTGACTGGCCTTTCCTTTTGTCAGACGGGTTTAGATTCTTCAACCAAGTCAATGGTATGTTGAATTATGCCCGAATCATACCCTCTAAGATCATCATAGGTCCAGGTGATAATTCCATCATATTTGAAACATAGATTCTTCAGTCTTTTCTTGTCTTTGTGAGGAACTTATTTTCTAACTTTTAACTTCTATTGCTTCCGACATCAAGCTCTTCATAGTCCCTAGCATATGTGGAGTGAACCTTTTCTTGTCATTTCTCACATTTCACAATAAAAGAGATTCTCAAGGGAAATTAATCCTCGAGGAAGCTTGTTCCCTTTTAACTGGATGAACTGCTCTTCGAGAAATTATGCTCTTGGTGGTGAATAGTCAGAAGTCATTCCTCCTTTCTCTACGAAGGCAACAATCTGAATGTCATCATCAAAATCTTTCCAATTTTCAACATTTTCAAGAATTGAGGGTCAGACAATGACTTGCACCACATTCTGCTTGGTTGAATTGGAAATTGGTTCAAATTGTGAACCGACAGAGCCATCGGATCAACAACATTATTTTGAGATTAGGGAATAAATTTTATATTGAAGGCTTCAAAGCTCTCAATTAAGTCCCAAATTCGATGTTTGTATGACTTCATCCTCATGTTTTTTGCAGTTGCTTGCCCATAAAACTAGCTCACCAGTAACTTTGAATATCTAAACTCTTGTACTCTCTTTATACCCATTCATTCTGCAAGGATCAAACCATGGACCAAGCCTTCATATTCAACATCATTGTTCAAGCATGAGAATAAAAAATGGTAAGCTTTGAGGGTTTCTGATCCCATCAAAGATACTAGTCAGACACCCGCTCTAGCGCCAACTTTACACTTGGTGCCATCAAAATTCAAGGTCCATAGATGATTACCACCTAGATCATCATATTCCTCCCAATCTTTCATTAATTTCAGAAAGACTTGATCATTGTTGAACATCATATAAGTGCCTAGCCTTATTGTATGAAAGTTGTTGAATGGATCAAATTCAATGAATTCATTGAGTAGCACCTCTTCTTCGGGAGTTTGATCACTTGTATCTTCTTCATCTTCCAAAATTTCCACACAATATCTCTCCTACTAAGAGATGAAGGTATGCGCTGCTTCAAAGCAAAGGACTGAATTGTTCGCAATGTGTTCAGGATTGCAAGATTTAGGAAAAATCTTCATCTTCACCCTGTGCTTGGTTCTCAATATTAGGTGGGACCAGTCGAGTGCTAAGTATCTACCAAGCTTCATAGTGAAATCTCCTGAAAGACACATTCTGAAGACCAGGGGTATGCCTATCACTAATATTTCTTGTGTGACTGTTTGGCTTGGACATGAGAAGAGGGTTAGAGATAGATATTTTATTTGACCGACAGTCAGAACCTTCTTCCCATATAGTTGCATGATATCTTTCTCAAGGGGTTTATACTTAAGTTTTAGGGCATTGGCCACTTGTTTTGTCATGACAGTTGTGTTAGCCCCTGAATCAATCATATTATTATGCAAAATTTTATCTCCCACAATAAGTGTCAAAAAGAAAGGTGTGGGCTTTAGCTTTCTTACCTCTTTCTCCTTTACATTTCCCACATCATTCACATAAGCTGTACTACTTTCATAACTTAAGGGGCTGGCGTGGATCCTTTGTATTCACTTTGGCTACATGATGGGTCACATCCATCTATGGAATTTGTTCTTCTTTCTTTAATGCTTCTTTAAGTAATGTTTTTTGTTTGGGAATAGATATGATGTCCTACAGAGATACATTGGTAGGCACCTTCTTCAATTATTCCACCATGTTAAGCGTTCTGACTCGTTGGGTCTTGGGCTTGAATGGTGGTATTTCTCTTGCTTTAAGAAGAAAACGCTCCATCATGACTGGGCTCGACACCTTGCTTTCCTCCTTCTCTGGAAATGGCTGATTATGCGGTGGTGGAATAGGAGGGATTCTGGGAAATGGAACCTTCTTTTCTTGTAGTGGTGGTTGAAGTGGTTGAGGGCATGGCAAAGCTTGTTGTGTGTATTCTACTGATAGCCTTCTTTTGGATCTTGTGTTGTAATTCAACTGTACTCATGGGGCACTAGTCATCAAATCTTCATTCATGAACACTGGATTTTCTTCTTCCATCCATGAAAATAGAGCTTGATCGGGCGCGAGATCCAGCTCTTGCTCCAAGGAGATTCCTTACATTTGCACTTTGAAATGACCATTTTCCATTTTAGAAGACTCATATTCGTCTGCATTCGGGAGCACACCCTTGCTTCTTTGTTTTGCTATCTTCTATTGCATTTTCCTCCCTGGACAATTTTGGGGCATGTATGACTATCACTACATGGGAAGCACCATACATTCTCGTCCTTCGCCAATTTTTTTGGCCATGAATTAACTGTTTACTTGGGTTGTCTTTGACTATTTGTAGTGGCATGGTGACCGTAACAATCTGGTTTGTGGACATCACCTGTTGACCTCCTCCTTTAGGAGATCCCTGGTATGAATTTTGTTGATAAAATGACTTTCCCTTGCCATAGGCTTGCATGGTCTACTTTAGGGGAGTTGCTTGCTATCGTTTGATAATGACCAACTCATTATAAAAATTCTACATGAGACTCTTCATGTCATCGATGTCTGTTGTGATTGAGGAAGAACTCGATGTGCTTGTTTGGGCAACAGGATACACGTACATAGACTGTGGTGTATCCGATGTCAATTGTGTAGCAAAAGTGCTTGGAGTAGCTTCTTCCCAAAGACCACCAGAGATTTTTGCAAAGACAAACATCAGAGGTCATGGCGGAAGCTTCCTAGCATCAATTAAATTGTTTTCCACACACACAACCAACTCATATGCATCAGACAAGATATCCCCTCGCATGGACGTTATCATCACTACGATGTCTGAGTTGAGGGCCTTCAGATAGAACATGAACTCCATTGCAGCATGAGGTTGAGCAGTCACAGGGATCTTTTGCAAGGTCTTATGAAACTCAGTGTTAAAATCACTCATGGCCTCTTGCGGAGCTCTCTTGATGGTAATTAGTTGTTGCAAAAATGAAGAATAGTTTCCTTTCTTTAAGAACCATTCGAACAACCTTTCTTTGAGTTGATCCCAAGAGATGATAGAGTGCAAGGCCAAAGAATGATACCAATCTTGGGCCTTTCCTTTGAAAGAAGTAGCTAATAGCCTCAAGGCAATGTTCTCCTTTGCTATATCCTAAAGGTGTTCGGAAGGGGTTTTGAAGTCTTCTCCAGAGATATTTGGAATAACCTTGAGGGCATTAGTGGGTATGGTGGGCCATACATCTAGGGGTGTGGGTTGTCATAGCAGACTATCGCTATCCCAGGTTACAAAATTTCTAGGCACGGGGGGAGGTACATGATCCATAGAGAAAAGATTCCTATGAATCACGTATACAGGTATTCTAATTTGGAAGGTTGAGCCTCCAGGTGGAGTAGATAAGGATCTGGATATTGGGATCTTACTTCTTACTCTATTCCTCCTTATAGGCGATACAAAACCTATAAGTCTCCTTCTAGATATCGAGGCAGGTAACTGAGAGTACTAAAAGTGGCCTCTTGAAGATGTTCTTGGTTGGACTTTGGGCATGAAACTTTTAGTTTCCTTCCTTAGCTTGATTTAAGAAATATTTCTCACTTCTAATCAAGTGTTCAAAAAACTTCATGTCCCACCAGGCGTGCCAAAAAAAGAACTATTGATCATCAAAGCTTGTGCCTCTCCGACATTCTTATAGGAAATTTAGTGAGTGGGGGACCAATTTTTACCTCACTGAATACCTCTGATATTTTTATAGAAAGTTGACTCTTCTTTGGGGTTTGGAGAAAAAGGGTAGAAGGAAATGTAAACATAAAACATAAAATTCTGATGCGCCAACGCTTTTACAACATTTCAAACCCAATCATTCCTATGAGTGATATAATTGGACACAAAATGCCACAACCCCTCATTGTTGGAAAGAGAATGAACAACAAAGGCTAACAACAAGCACAGTGTAGACTTTCAAATCTTTCCATAGGAAGTGTTCATTAAGGTTTGATCAAACATAAAGATCTCAAAGGGTGATAGAAAAAAATTCAAAAATTGCATAAACTCTTCTTCCTAATACAACATAATATAACAAAACAACAACCCTTTAGAAAAATAGAGAAGTCGAATGACATAGTCCAATTTTCACAAGTTATTATTCTACTATACGAGCATACAACAAGGATTTCAACCACTTAAACTATTTGAATTCAACTTGCAAGAGACAATGTTTTATTTAGAATGAAAACATGAAGAAAGAAAGCTTGATAAAGGCCATACATGCATAGTCTCAAATATTTCTCCTCAATATTTTGTGTTTTAAATATAAAAGGAACTTTAAAATAGAGGTTGGATGCAAATCCAACAATAGTTTAAGATTTAAAAGATATAACATGTCAGAAAAAAGTATTTCTACAACTTTCACTTCTGAAAATAGTTCTATATCCTAAGAAAACTAAAGAAACTTTTCCTCAGCAAAGGAAACTAAAACTTGGAATCCAACCCTTTCATCTGTCGCTACACTTCCTTTATAGCTACAGAAAGAGTAAATAACTACCACAACACAAAATTAATTACTTTCAGATGTTGAAATTTGATAGCACATGATCTAATCGTAGATATTTAGTTAGGTCACAAAAATCTTTGCTCATCAATTCTCAACCGCCACATTAATCATTTTTAGATATTTAGCAAACATAGAGGTCTATAAATGATCAAATCCTAGAAAAAAACCTCATAAAAGGTCTAGTTGACCAATCACATCACCCAAGGGCACTAACTCAAAGCTTCCATTTGAAAAACCAAGAAAATAAAAAGGCCAACAAGCTCAGAAAAACTCCCAAAAGATATAGCTTCATAAGAATCGTAATCTATCTGTAGTGAAGAGATGACGTGTCAAACAGGTGAAAACTTTTGAGCTCATGAATATAGCTCCTTGAGAAAATCTTTGACGAGTTGACACGTGTCCTGAATCTCTCCCAAAAGGAAGAAAAAAAATGAAAGTTGTGCAGCCACCACGTGGCATATTGCACACCTTTCTGATAACTCTACTTGACCATGGGCTCATCCAAAACTAAAAACATTGCACAAGCTGAAAATCAAAACAATCAAGGAAAAAATGCTTCACGGGTTACATATTTTTAAGGATTCCCTTTCATAGATGCCCCCTTTTCCATTTCCCATTCCTTTGGTGCATAGACCCCTCTGATGATGCTAAAACCAAGGAGTTAGTGTCATAATTTATGAAAAAAATCCTCTCCTAAATATTTTGTCCAACATAATATTTGAATTTTTCTCTTATTTTCCTTTGTACAACCTAACTCAGGTTACAATAATGAATCCAATATTAACAAGAGAAATGGGGAGACACGAATCAAGTTGTGAGCCCCAAATAATTAATCTATGTTATATTTATACCCTAGACTCATTCATGCAAGAGGAGTAAAAATTTAGTTCGAACAATGCATAAACTAGTTATCAGAATGAAATATACAAAAAAAATATTAACCTAAATCATAATAAATATCAAATATAAGTCCATATATATATGTATATATATATGTATATATGTATATATATATATATATATTATTTCTTATTCATCATATACATATTCTATGGGTCTTATCCTCTTTAAAATCCATTTACTATCCTTCTATTATTTCCTATTCTATCTTTCTTCTTATCACTACGTATTTTGTACTACTTTCTTCTTTGTTACATTGTATCTTATCTTATAGAAATATCTACTTGGTGGAACATTTCCCTTACACTCTACTATTATCTTGGAAGGTGTCTTCTCAACTAGAATATCCATGACTACTTTTTGGAGGTTTGTGGTAGGATCTTCATGACTTCTCTAGCATCTACTTGATTCCCTACCAACAAGGGTCACCAACTTAGTAAAGGATATGATATGTAAGGTTTTATAAAATTATATCAAAATAGTATATAAATTTTATAATGTTATGAACTCTAATAAACATGTGTTCTAGTAATCCCCCTTGATGTTAATACGATACATCACTAAGTTATGATGTTTATAAAACAAAATACCAAGAACCCTAATAGTGTAGGTATTTTTTGAAAATGATAAATATAGAGACACATATATATTAAAATGAAGAATATATACCATAGATAACACCCAAGTCATCTTTTAATAATTTAGAATCCCAGCATTTTAAAAATGATTCTTTATATGAGGTCTTGTGAGGTCTTTAATTAGATCCTAGAATTCCTCAAACCACCCCTCTCCCCAAGTGCATAACATAGTGTCCATATGTCTTATATAATTCATTGATTTTACAATATAATGCCTAGACATCATATGTTATTCTTCTCATTTATTACATCTAGGATTTATCCATTAGGAAGTATCATTAACAAGAACACTTTTTATCATTAACAAGATTATTAATATCTAGTCAAAATAAATTTTGTTGACTTTTGATCAGAACTTATAAATTCACTAAGTAACATAATCATTATCATTTAGTATTTGATATTTTCACCACGCACAATATATTTTTTAATTTTCATACAAGTTTAATTTTCCAATAAAGTAATTTTATTAGCTTGAATACAAGATTAATACCAACAAAATATTTTAATGGTTTGAATACAAGTTTAATTTGCTAATGAAAATATTTTATTTGTTTGAATACAAGTTTAATTTTGTAATGAAAATATTTGAATGGCTTGAATACAAGTTTAATTTACCAATTGGTTTGAATACAAGTTTAATTTTTTAATAATTTTTTTTTATTGGTTTGCATAGAGGTTTAGTTTTCCAACAAAATATTTTATTGGTTTGCATGCAAGTTTAATTCGCCAAGAAAGTTATTTAATTATTCTAATAAAAGTATAATTTTCCAATATTTAATACAAATTTCTAGTGATTAAAAAATATTCATCAATTGAATTAATATTTTTTTCTTAAAAAAAAGGAAATTTACGAATAGAATTAATATTTTTTCCCATAATTATGCAATAATTGCTATGTTTTTATAGTTTTTCCCAAGGGGGGTTTCTTAAAGTTATCTCTCCATATGTTTTAATAGATTACAATCTATTAAAAATAATAGAATCTTTCATTAAATTCATAGGGAACAATGAACTTGATTACAAATTGAACATTTTTTATTGATAAGTTAGAATTTTTATTAAAATATTAAAAATAGATTACATTTTACAATATTGTGATTTTTAAATGGCAAGATCCATAACTAAAACAAGAAAAGAGAAAATTGAAGAAGCTTTACCTTTATCTTGAACCTAATAGAAAAATAAATAACTAAAATGACCATATCCATTGAAATTGTGAAACTTCTTATTCCTCCATAATCTAGGACCATCATGAATAATCTAGAAATCTATAATGATTTCTTAGAAGAGAGAAACCTTAAATTAGAAAATGGTAATGATGATTTTTTCTCTTAAGTCCATTAGGAAGGCAATCCATTATAACATTTTATTCCTTTGGAATATGAGAAAAAGAGATAGCCTCAAAATTCTAAGAGAGATGGAGGATCTTGTTCACCAAAGAAGAAATATTCTAAGAGGACTACTTATATTAAATAATAAAATTCACAAATAACTTTCCACCAACCCAAATCATAGGTCTTTTCAAGAACCATAAAAATAGCTTGAACTTCTATCAAATTGTTAGAACCAATTCTCATTGCATGATAGAAAAAAAAAAGACTATACCATCACTAACATTATCATCTCATTAATTCCACCAGAATTTGAGTTAGCTTGAAAAGAACCATAAATATTAATTTTGGAAAACCTAAAAAGGGAAGGACACCACTTACCAAACCTACTGACCTTTTTAGAACTCAAATTTAAAACCAAATTAAAACCAAAGATTTGAAAGCTCCAAACATTTATATTTTTTTGAAAAAAAATTAAAATCTTAGTGTAGACATGCAAAATTAACATTATGCATTCAATCAGGTTCATTCATCAAGTAAACTAGGTTCCACATTAGGTCCATTCATCATTAATCAAGTTCACCTTCATCCATTCATCAGGTAATCTCATTAATCTCCATCTCCTAAGGTCATTCATTTAAAATTAAATAAACATTATCATCAACCTTTTAATCAAATAAATCAAACATTCCATTTAATTAAATCCAAATGCATTTTCCATCCTTTTCTGATTTAAATAAATCAAATATTTAAGTCCTAAAATTCAAAATCATCCTAATCATCATTAAGCTAAATCATTAAGCTAACCTAATCCTAATTAGCCTAACCTAACCACCATCACATCCTCTAGATAATCCCACTTGCACAAATAAATCAATTTATTGATTTATTAAAAACCCCTATTTCTTTCAACATGGCATTTATGGGGAATATTCCCTCAAGTTTGAAAAAGATGACAAGTTGACTTGTCCCTCCAACATTGCAATAAATTCTCATTTCATGTCCCCCTCTCAAAATTTATTGCACAAATTTGAATTTGAAACTCCCTCTCATGGACACATTTCCCAAATCTTGCACATCCTTCAGCCTATCACAACTTGACAAGTGGCCTCTTCTCATTGGTGGATCTTTAGTCCCACATTCACCCATTTGGCCAATCTCTCATCAAGAAAATCTATAAATAAAGGCCTTAATCTCCATCAACTCATCTACATCTACATGCAAAGTTACTCTCTTGGTTTGAGAACTAATTTTGCTCTTCATCTCCATTGCATCTCATCATTTTAGTTTTGAGCAAGGATTGGGAAAGGGTCATTTGCACATTTGACACCAATCCACTATGGAATAGGTACTTGTTAATTGTTTTCATGATGCTTTTAGTTTTCTCTTGTCATTTGTTGCATTTTGAAGCATTTACAAGGTATTTCATAGGAGTATTCTTGAGGAATTTGTAGGTACTAACCCATGTTTGAAGTTTAGTGTTTGCAGATTTTAAATAGATGCTCACATGTGGCGCTAGAAGGAGGGCAGTTTTAGAATCTCTCATGAAATATTCAAGGTTTTCTCAATGATGTTAGGATTTCTTTAGTTTTTTTTTTAAGTCATAATTGTTTGTTGTACATAGACATTACTCTCATAAAACTTTTAGCTAAAATCTTGTGCTCTGCTTTTACTACAAAATATGCAAATAATTTGTCTATGCTTCCAAGTTTTGTAGTCATGGTATAGAGCAAGTCAATTGTGCTTTATTACTATTTAAAATTTCTCAAGCATATTTTCTATTAAGTTGTTTTGTTAGGTTACTTGCGAAGGTTAATAACTTCACACAACCAACTCCATTGAGTCCTCAAATAGTTTGTTATTGTGGTCTCTCTTTCAAGCCAACTCTTATCAAAATCCCACCTTGGAAATATACTACCACATAAGTTCACCTCTTCCCTATCGAAACTTCACCAGTTTGAAAAAAAAAAAAAAAAGCTCTGAAAAATAAGACCATCTAGTTTTCTTTTCGTCTGTGTAATTTTCATCGATTTTAAAAATTTATTGCAGATTTGACTCATGGATTCATCTAATACATTTGCAATGCAATGTCGTGTTGATTCTATTTTCACCATTTTTCTCTATAAACATATTGCAATACAAGTTTTTGAAGGATTTGTTAAAGATTTTCCATGAGTAGCTTATTATTGTCATCACGTGGCCGGCATGATATATCGAGGTGTCTAGTCTTTGGTTTTGGATACACTTTTTTTCTTCTCTTATGCCACATTTATCGATGTCTAGTTTACATATGTGCAAGCTTAGAAGTAATTTCTAAAGAGAAAAATTTGTTTGCATAAGCTGCCAGTTCTTTGAAAGCATTGGTGATGGCATAGGAAGAGGAGTTGGTGGCGGTATCCAACATTTCCTGACTTTACTTTACACCTTTTAATTGCATCACTTTAAAAGCTTTCTTTTCTGCATTGGGGTGTGGTTGGAGCTTGCCAAATACACTAGTTTCAAAGTCTTCTCTTTTTGTAAACATTTATGATACATTCTGTACATATAAGTTTAAAATTCTTTTTTTAAATGGCGCATTTATGATTGTCACCATTCCTTGGACCCGTTTCTTAAGTGCGTCCATTATTAGTTTTATTACTAACTTAGCGTGTGGCCCTAGGCGGAGGCACAAGAATCCTTCAAACATGGTGTCTGAGATCAATTCTCTGAGCTGCGTGAGTTCCACTTTACACTGTTGGGGTGTTTGTTTGATCTAC
The DNA here is from genome assembly GCA_007258455.2 of Sequoia sempervirens. Classification (NCBI taxonomy): domain Eukaryota; kingdom Viridiplantae; phylum Streptophyta; class Pinopsida; order Cupressales; family Cupressaceae; genus Sequoia; species Sequoia sempervirens. Next base: position 3,934 of record VDFB02165355.1, on the reverse strand, counting down.
CGCTATCATTGATTATAATTAACATTATTGTGGAGTCTATTTGATCTATCGTTGCCAGTATTTAATGCCCCCTATTATACAAAATAGATCTTTATATATATATATATATATATATATATATATATATATATTGGTAGAAGATATTCCAAAAGTCATAGAAGATATATGAAATCGCTTTCCTGTACCAAATGAATTTTCAGCCTTCTCGGGCTTTTCCAAATATTTTGAAAAATGCATTCAATTTAGATGTCTAAGTTTGAGCGGTTGTAAGGAATAGGGAGTCTTATATCCATAATGACTAATCCTTGCTTAGCTGCAGTTTGAATGCCAAAATCACTGTGATACTATGTACGACACTGACACCTTTGTGTTCCCATGTGTTCTTTTGATGAGTTTTGATTTAAGATTGGCTTCTTCGATGTAGGGACAGTGCTAATTAAAATACTAGGAAGATGTAGAAGAGTATGGGTAATTTACTTATAGTTAAATAATGGCATTTAGGTACATTTTTTTACTATATTTTATTGCTTATTGGGAAGAGTTGGGCCAAGTCTACTGCAGAGATTAGCATGTATCTAGATAAACTAGGAAACTAAATGTTACATGCTGGATATTTGACAATAAATGTGCAAGCAATAGATGAGTTATGTGAAGAGTTGGCACAATTCTTCTACAGAGGTTAGTATGTTGCCTGAGGAGCCAGCAAGCTGACTTATACATGTGGATATTTGACAATCAATGTGTAAGTGACAGAGTCAAGGTACAACCAATGTGATTTTGGAAAAAGTCTACTATAGAGGCTGCTATGTGGTCGGCTAAGCTTTGAAGCTGAATGATAGATGGTGGAAATTTGGCTTTTTGAAGGATATTTTTAAATAACTGCTATTGTCTATCCTTTCAAGTTTTTATTAGTTTGAAGAAGAAGCATTTATTTTTAAGCAAAAACATTGGTTCATTTCTTTAAAACACTTAGGGTTGTGTCTCCAAAATCTATTTATAAAGACCATGTACACATCTTTCGATAAAACATACTAGTGCAAAAATTTCAAGTTGAAGTGAATATTTGAAATTATTTGAATTGAAATGATAGTGATATTTGTGAAGAATTTGAATGTTCACCAATCTATCATTATGATTATTGTGATAGTCAACATTTAAAATAGGGAGGGTGCCTTTGAAGGATAAACTCCTTATGATTGATAGTCAACATTTCAAATTAAGGATAATACTTTTCAAAAGAGTTGTTCTTTTAAGTTGATTCATTGATATAATTCATTGAGCTTTGTATTATGAATCATTTTCATCATTATGACCATACTTAAAATTTCAAATTTATGGTGATGCTTTATAAAGGACCTATTCTTTGTGATTGATTCATTGGCTCAATATCTCTAGTGATGAAGAATATGATAAGGGAGAGAGAAATTTTAACAAGTGTGATGCCTTTTCAAATAGGATCATTAATGATTTAATTATAAATATTCATTTTATTATCATCACTTAGGTTCATGTTATTGTTTGAAGTTAAATTAAAATAAATTGGATTCTCACAGAATCATCTTTTTGTTTATAGGTACAAATGAAGGAAAGCAAAGGTGGAAATGAAGAAGGTACAATGAAAACAAAGGTAAAGCGAAGAAGGATAACAAAGGACAACGAATGTAGAAGAAGAAAAAGAAAAGGAGGAGAATGAAGATGACGTTTTGGGGAAGATTAAAGTGTTTTTTAACACTTTAGTGTTTGTTTTAAACACTTCTCATGAAATTGTTATCTTTTCATTTTTAGGACAATAATTTTTAGTTTGGGTTTAAAAAGAATGCTTCAATTTTTCATTGCAAAAGGTTAAAACTTAAATTTAGACACCTATTAGATTTCAATTTGGGCTAAAATTGAACAAGCAACTTCACACTTGATATTGGTGTTTTTAAAATAAATCAAATCATTGCTTTGAAGGATAAAATGAATGTGTGCCTTTATTGTTTTGTAATTATTTACACAAAGTAGTATCATCAAAAGACGTATGGGATTCTCTTGTGCCTCACGATGATCTTGAGAATCAAAAGGCTTTTGGTGACATTAAGTTGTGTAAATAATTGCCCATACATACTTTGATTTGGGTTTAAAATTGAACATCTTGTGCGAGTGTGAGTAGAGCATCATCGTGTATATTCTCTTTCTTCAAGTTGTCAAAGATTGATCAAGTTACAAATTTTATCTTTGCTTGCTTTTGTTTATCCTAGAGGGCCTACCTTGGGGAAAAAGTACTCACCCATGGGAATGACTCAAATGGTAACACTCTAAAGCCAAGATTATTCCAGGTAGGATATAACTATGGGTATTGGAAGAAATTCCAGTATCATGCGGTTGATTTTGACAAGATGGATCCGAAAGCTGACTCTTGTCATATGGGTCAATTTCCACAAATAGAAAGTCCTTACTAGAACCCATGTGCTCGATTTTTCCAAAATCCTTAAATCCCCACACTTTTACGGTCTTTAGTAGAAATGGAAAAAATTCCATAGGAGTTTCATGGGTGTTGATGCTTGGCTTCCCCATATAAGTGAGTGTCGTGGAGGGGAGCTAGTGGGGTCAAGCATCTAACTATTCATTAAAGATAAGCATAGCTAGACTTGTCCAAGTGGAAATCCAACAAATATTGTCTTACACATCCATAGGGTTTGTACTTGTTCTTGGTTTGAAAACATAGTGCTATATTTGAAAACATTTGCAAAAAACATTCAACATGATCATCAAAATTTCAAACCCTTTAGGAGGCAAATACCATTGACCAAAATCTCATGTTATTGCTTGCCCTTGGGATTACATCCTTAGAGGTTTCTACGCACTTGAATTTACATCTCAATTTTCCCACTAATGTTAAACAATAGGTAACCCTTGCCTTAAACTCATCAAAGTTTCACATAATATACCTTGTGAAATGAGACAAAGTTGAGACATTAGACATTCAGTTTGAAAGCTAATCAAGAGTGTGTTTGTGGTAAAAATAATCCACTAAGCAAAGATTAAAAACAATTGGACCCCACACATGTGTCTCCAATGATTTCACACAAAATCAAGATTAAGAAACCAAAGGTGAAAGCCCTTAGTCTAATAGCCCATCAAGAATGCCTCTCTATGTTATACGAAGTCAGAAAAAGACTGCTTTTCAACTTTTACAAGAAGGCTTCAAGGAAAAATCCTAGTTTTTATTCATTCTATTACTGCCAAAACCCAAATCTTTTCAGAGAGTTTGAACATCTTGTTTAGAAAAGCTTGTTCTTCAATGCCTAGGTCTAAGCAAACAAATTGTCTTTTAGGTTCATCTTAGGATCAAATCAAATCAAAATCCTTTTCATCCATCCTTGAAACATCAAAACAAAAATCATCCCAATCACCTTTTGGAAAATCTTGATATCATCCTTAATACTAGGCTTTTTGGCAAAATAAAAAATCATCAAAATCATTGAGAATAAATCCTTGAAAACATTATCAAAATCACCTTTGGCTAAGTATGTGTAGATGCATCCTTTTGCATATGCTTAGTCAAAATCATCTTTGTTTAGCTTAGCATATGTAGATGAATCCTTCATCATATGCTTAGTGAAACTATCATCTTGTTTGGATAGGTGTGGGTAGATGCATCCTTCTCCCCACACATATGCAAATTATCATCCTTTGGTCAAATATATCCCTTAGATAATCATCCAAACATCTTAGGGTGTATTTGTTTTCAAAATCAAAATCAAAATCAAAATCAAAATCAAGGACAAATCCCAAATCCCAAATCAAATCAAAATCAATATCCGAAACATATACAAAAGTCCCAAGAGCCTACCATCTCCCATCAATATTTATCAAAAGACCATAACATCCACATCACCCATCCCTCACATCATCCTATCACCTTTTGATCCTTAAGATATCCTAAAATTTT
>VDFB02165353.1:0-17721 GCA_007258455.2 Sequoia sempervirens | reverse complement strand
ATTCTGATAGATTCTAGTCTAGCAACAGGTGCAAAGGTTTCACCAAAATCAATACCTTCTTGTTGAGCATAGCCTTTGCAGACAAATCTTGCTTTGTTGCGATTAACATTACCTTTTTCATCAACCTTGTTTCTATATATCCATTTGCCTCCAATGACATTCTTGTCATCTGGTCTTGGGACTAACTCCCAAGTATGATTTTTCTCAATCTGATCAATTTCTTCCTGCATAGAATTAATCCAACATGAATATGTGAGAGCTTCATTAAAAATTTTAGGCTCAAACTGAGTAACTAAACAAAAATCAATTTGTGCCTTTTCATCAAATTTTGTAGCCTTTCTTCTAGTTTGAACTCCTGCGTATTTATCCCCAATAATCTGATCTTTGGGGTGATATATAGCTAGAGTTTTCGAAGGAGCTTTTGATGCAACCTTTTCAGGACTTGCTTTTTCATTTTTAGGGCTTGCTAATTCAGCAACAAACTTTGTTGTTTCAGCTCCTTTTGAGATTATTTCAAATTCAAGTTCTTCTTCCTCATTATCCTACAAAGATTCAACAATCAAATGTGGTCTTTCATCACTTTAAGATAACAACTTCAACAATCTGTTAAGCCTTTATATATTTATATTTTGTTGTGAGTTGAGTATCCCAATAAGATACTTCCCTCATCACTTCCTTTTTGATTGAAAGTTCTTACAGTTGTCATTCTTTCTTGATAAACACTTACTTCCAAAAAATTTTAAAAGTGTTTGACGTAAGCAGTTTTTCCATACCAAAGTTCATAAGGAGTGTGTTTAGATTTCACCCTAAGCTGCACTCTATTCAAAATGTATACAGTTGTATGAATAGCTTCTTTCCAATACATATCAGACAACTTAGTTTCATCTAGCATGGTTCTAGCCATTTCTTTTACAGTTCTATTCTTACGTTCAACTACCCTGTTTTGTTAAGGTGTTTTTGTTGCAGCATACTGTCTTTTAATACCATGTTGTTCACAGTAATCAATAAACTCTTGAGAGGTGAACTCACCTCCTTTGTCTGATCGAAGGCATTTAATTTTTAGATCAGATTCCTTTTCAACCATTTTTCGGAAAATTTGGAACCTTCCAAAGGCTTCTGATTTGTGCTTAAGAAATGTGACCCATATCATTCTAGTATAATCATCCACAAACAATATAAAGTACCTTTCACCATTAATAGACCTTGTTCTAGTTGGTCCACATAAATTAGTATGCACAAGCTGTAAAGGTTTTGAAGAAGAATGTTCTTTTGACTTGAAGCTGATTTTAGTTTGTTTACCACTTAAGCATTCTTTGCACATAGAGTTTTTTTGGCTTGCTAAGAACTGGTAGACCTCTAACATTCTGATTTTTACTAATTCGAACCAAATTTTCAAAGCTTATGTGTCCTAATCTTTTATGCCATAACCAATTCTCTTCAATTTGGCCCATTAGACACATACCTTGATTATTGTCATTGCATGATGAGTCAAGAAGATTGTACACATTTCCTTTTGTCCTCCTTCCAGCTACAACAACCTTTCCAAGCTTGTTCTTAATCTCACATCCCTGCGAAGTGAAAAGAACATGATAACCACTATCACAAATTTTACTAACACTTAGAAGATTGTGCTTGAGACCTTCCACATAGTACACATTATAGATAGGAGTGTCTTCATTCAGAAGAAGTGAACCTCTACCTTTAATTTGAATACCAGAGTTATCACCAAACTTAACATATCCACCTACATAATCTTCAAGATTTACAAACTTATCCTTGTCGCCAGTCATATGGTTAGAACATCCACTGTCCAAGACCCATAAGTCCTTTTTCTTGGAATGAAAAGCTGTTTGAACCAACATAGTTTGCTCAATGTTGTTGACAGACTTAGGTTTCCAAACCTTTTTAAATTTATGTTGTTTAGATTGCAGATCAGTTCTGCACTGTTTGACAGAATGTCCCAAAGCATTGCATTTAAAACATCTGATTTGTCTAACAAAACCATAGTGTTTCCTAAGACCAAACCTGGGTATTCTAGTATTCATAAGCCTGCAAGTGCTCACCTTATGGCCAAATTTGTTGCAGAAAAAACAATAACCATAGAAGAAAGGATTGACTTTGTATGAAGATCTATTACCTCTTAAAGACTGAACATGATCCTTACCAAATTCTGAGTGATTTGAACTTGAACCTTTGACATCAGAAGAGGGGTTTTTTTTGCATGGTCAATTGAGCATTCACCCTTTTCAAAACCAACACTAGTTTTATCTTTGTACATCTTCTACTTGCTGAGCATCTCATTTAGTTTTAGAGTGCTTTAATATTTTTCAATTTCCTTCCTAAGAAGAACTACTTTGTTCCAGCTTTGAATTTCTTGATCCTTACAACTATAGTCTCTGAAGACAGACTTCAACTCTTTTAGCTTCTTCAAGCAGAGTTTTCAGAGAGACCATTTCTTGATCTGGTTTATGTTCTTGAGCAAGAACTTGTTTTTTGAGTTTTTTGACCTCTTGTAAAGCACATTTCAGTTCACTTTCAAGATCTACTTCACCTTCTTCAACATCATTAGTGTTTGAATCATTTTGCTGAGTAATTTCAGCTATGAACAAAGTTTCATCTTCTTCTGCAAATGAATCTTCAAACTCAATATCAGATTCATCCTTACTAAATAGACTTGTCTTCTTTGAAATTGAAGTTCTTGCTTAGGGTTTGAAGGCCTTCTTCTTAGGTAGTTTTCACTTGTCTCTGCTTTCATAGATTTGATCATCATAGGGACACTTTGCAGCAAAGTGACCTATTTCGCTATAGTTTAAACATTTAAAGGAAGTTTCCCTTTATATATTTTCCTTGATCCCTTTTAAATCTTCTAACAAAATGAGATTCTTTAGAATCAGACAACTCTGATTCACTGACTTCAACTTTTTCTTTCTTTTTAGTGTTAAAGGCAGTTTCTTTTCCTATTGAATTGTTTTTGCTAGTTCTCATTTCATAGGCAGTAAGTATTCCTTGCAGGCTGTCTAAGGTAAGTTGATCAAAGTGTTTCTTTTCTTCTAGGGCTAAAACCTTAGATTCAAATTTGGGTGGTAAGGTTCTAACAACCTTTGTGACCACATCAAATTCATTAACATCTTGACCTAGACCTTTCATTGCATTGACAACTTAATCAACTCTTAGGAAATATTCAGCCACTTTTTCATCATCCTTCAATTTCAACTCCTTAAACTGATGTTTGAGTGTAATGATTTTTGACAGTTTGACTTTCTCATTCCCTTGATATATAGTTTCAAGTTTTTCCTAGATATCATGAGTAGATTTGCAATGCATGACTTTAATGAACACATCTTTAGTTAACCCACACAAGATGGCATGCTTAGCTCTGGAATTTATTTCATACCTCTTTTTTTCAATAGGATCAGTGGGAATAGAGGCTGGTACATTGTAAGCATTTATAACCATACTCCAAACATCAACATCAAAAGAAATAACAAAAGCTTCCATTATGATTTTCTAGAACACATAGTCTGTTCCATCAAATAACGGAGCTCTGGTTATAGAGGCAGCATCTTGAGAATGTGCCATTAAAAAAAAAAACATACTCCAAGACCAAGATCAATCCAAGGTGATTAAAACTCATCGAGGACACTACTTCTTAATACCAATTGTTGGATGTAAAATGACACTGGTAGGGGGAGGGGTGAATCGTTGATTCTTAACATAATTCACCAATTTTCAAAAATTCAAAAAATATATTCGATTTGATCTCAATATTACTCGATTAATGTATCTTCATGAGTTGAATGTAATCATTCATAAACAAAAATTGAGAAAAGTAATAACCCAATAGTGAATTGAAACAACAACACAGTAAAGCAGTGAGAACTTAGATGAACAAAGAGACACAAGATTTTGCCAAGTGGAAAACCCTCCTGACGTATAAAAACCACTCCCGAAATGCCTTCCGTGCTTAATCCTTAAAACAACTATTCACAATGCCTTATAGGCTATTTTTGAGCACCCACTCAAGGAGCACCAACCCCCTCATGTAGAGATATCTATCTCAAGGAGTACTCAACCCCTCAAATTATGATAATAATAAATCGAGGATTTCTCTGATTTAAGCATATATTTCTCTCAAGCTTCATCTACAAATACCAAGATTCACACTGAATCCCTAAAATATTACATAGAGAAGAAATTTACAATCTCTCGTGATCTTCTTATTCATATTTTTATTGTACGCTTTATCCATACATTTTCATTCAGCCTAAGGAATGATAATCCTGCATTCATAAGACTTGAACATAAACATAGTCATTTCTATTTATAAATGCCAAAAAAGTAGCAGTCTTCAGAAGTAACGACTGAACAACCAACCAAAACAAGAGCCGTTTTACCCAGCTTCCGAAACTTGTGAGATCATTTCTCTACATAAAAAAACACAATTTCCCACCACAGAAAATCATAACTTCCAATGTATGAAAGACAATACTCAGTCAGGGCATCATTTGTCATATTAGTAATAGAGATGCAGAGTGGAGTTAAAGAAAATGGTGATAATAAACCAGTATGTGTAGCATGAAACGCATAAATAAAAATACCAGACAAATTTGTAACTCCCATGGCTCCATCAACCACTATCGAGCTTCCAGCCAGAGAGGCGCATCAAACATAGCAGCCATACCATTCATTTCTAAACCAAAAATGAATTTCATCCTGACAAAGCCGTTACTGCCAGCAACAATAGTAAAGAATAGTTTATGAAGTTTTCTCATGATGGTGGCCAGGCTAGCATTTCATACCTAGTCAAAAAAAATAATCACAAATTTTTACCTAAGTAACCTTCTTTTCAATCGACGTGATGATATACCGAAGGCAACTTTAACGCCAGACGTTCAACCCTAAAAACAATCGTTAGTCATCCCCTTGGTTCAATTCGCTTTCGCTGTGACACATCAGAGTTAGGGAGAAGACATAACGAATACATCATGTCTCATTGATGGGCTTCCTTATACTATTATGCATTCACTGAGACATAAGGTAACTTCTCACCGAGATGCCCTTTAGATTCATTCACTATCACTGTGACCAAATGAGATTAGAGAGACCTCTTGTAGACTTCATAATGTTTTTCTAAGAGCCATCAAACATCCTTCTAGTCGTTGAAACAAAAAGTACCTTTTACCGAAAAGAAATCATCATTCGCTATTGCTATAGCTTTTGATATCAGAGAGATATCATATAGATTAACTTTGTTATACCGAAATACCCTAAATTCACACCTAATCATCGAGACTTCCAGAATGTCCTGCCAAAGGCAATTGTCCAACGGCGGTTGGTGTGACATTGCACATTTGCTGTGACATTTCAGTGAAGCCACAACCTTTGCTGATAATACCTTTCGGTGCACGGTCAGTGAGACACTATGTCTTTAGTGAGACTACATACAAAAACCAACACTCCTGCTGATAGACTTCCACATGCATTAGTCGGGGAGACATAACCTTTTCGCTATGACCCTTCACCGAAACCTTAAACTCTTGCTGATATGTTCCCATTTAATCTCCAATCGGTGTGACATACCAATTTCGCTGAGACCACATATCAATGGTATTACTCCTGCCAAAAGAGATCACTCACTGTCTTCAAAACAATAGAGAATGTCACGCCAAAGGCAGTATGAATGACAAAATTCCAATCGACATGACATCAGAAATGTCTTACTGAAAGGCAACACAGACATTTCAAAGAGGATCGGGGAGACCCTGCCATTCTCACGCCGATATGAGTAAGCCTTCAAAAATGTGAGATCAAAGAATGTAATAAAATGAAATACACCTGTGGTATGCAAGGAGAACCATCTAAAAGGGGTTTTGTCATCAAGGACAAATTGTAAACACAACTAGGATCCAACTGATATTTCTATTTAGGAGCTTACAGATTTGGAATGTCTTGATTCTTCATATGAGGATGTCAGGGGTTCTACAAATGTTTCTTCTCCATCAGAGACAGTTGGTATCCCTTCAGATTCAGTGTCTTCTTGTCCAGAGTCATTGATTGAGGCTTCCATCATCTCCATTCATCAAGACACATTTAGTTTTCTAGACTTTACATCATAGGATGGCTTTGTTTCAGGGATTGCTGACTTGGATATTTCTACAGGTTTGGAGAACATTCTTGAGGGGATTTCTCTCCTCTATTCAAATTCCACTTTGGAGAGTTTTCTTGAGTCTCCACATTTCTTTGTCTTGACCTTGATTGGAGATCCTGAGACTACCTTAGAGGCACTTGTTTTCTCTTCGGATATTTCATATATGAGACTTCTTCCCTCTCATTTCATTATGGAGTTGGAGTTTCTTCAACATCTACCATTGGATTTTCTTCTTCCTAGCGGGAGACACGTGGTTTGGACACCTTCATTGCTTCAAACTTCTTTCAGTGGTTTTTAGGACACTTCATTTTTTGGAGGGGGGAATATAGTCTCCATCTATTCCTTCAATCAAAAGATCATTGTATTATTTTCTTTGAATAGATTGTTCAACATCAATTTCCACATTGTCCTGGTTTGTCACCCTCTTCATTGATTGTGGCATCTTCATCTTCCTTTGGAATGGAGACACATGAGTAGTTTTCAGAGACATCATCATCCACATTCATCCTACCTTCCTTCAATTCCTATCTGGAATGGAAAGCATCCCTGCACTTGCACTTGTTTTTGTTTCTTTCGAAAGGGATACAAGTTTTTTGTCAACATTGCATCATGTTTTTTCTTCAAACACTCACCATTTTTGTAGGTGATCACATCTTCTAGGGGGGCTATATAGTCTCTCTCTTTCCCTCCTATTGGGGGGATATTTATTGTATTGTATCTATGTGATGTATGGTGTACTTGGGGGGTATTATGGAGTCCTCCATCCTTCCCATCCTTTCTCATTTCTCTACATTTCATATCCTTTTTGGAGAGGGGTTTTCTTCCCACTGGGTTTTACCCTTTTCTCTATTTTTGGGATATTAGTTTCATTTCCATATCATTTGTAAATGGTTACCTAAAATGGCCATCATGTAGTCGGGACCGATCACCATTGCATAATCATTACATATTTCATTTCCTCCCTAAGTTGTACTTATGGGGGGTGTTAGTATAATTAATTATTTATTACACTAGCATAAGTTTAACTTAGGTCTTTTATTAATTAAGTCCTACGTTGCATCATTAGAAAATCATTAATAATAGGTCCATTACCCTTTCCATGTATTTAGGAGGTAATATTCCTTCTAAAAGATGAGTTGTATTTTCTAGAACTTATCTCAATCAGTTTATCATTCCTTGGGTAGGTAGTTAGGATTTACATGTTGTCACATGTTGTTAGATCAATACACATGGAAACATCTTAATTCTTCTTGTATCTCTCTGATGCCTATATAATCAGGGCATATGTACATTTATAATCATGTTCTAGATCAATAGTAATATCCATTTGCATGCCCTTAGTTGCAACACTTTCTGTGTGGGTGAATTTCTTCTTGGAAAAAATCCTCTTGAAGGCTATAGCTTCAAGGACATTGTGCATCCATTATTTCAATAGACCTACTATAGGTTGACTTGCATGTGGCTTACTATTCTTGTCTTTATATTCTTTTTCCTATTATGTGTGTGATTGCATGTGTGTAATGTAATCTCCCATACTGTTGTGTTTGATGTATCTCTCTCTTTTTATGACATTCCTATATTTGTATCTACATTATTCTATATGTCCTAAACCTTTACCTTTTCTTTTTCTTGTGTTTTCCTTGTGAAGATGATGCAAGGCATCAAGACATTTAAGTCTCTTCCATGTTGACCCAAAATATTATCCCTTATCTTTTCTTTTTCTTCTATTTTTCCTTTTGCGGATGATGCAAGGCGTCAAGACATTTAGATCTATTGCATGTTGACCCAAAATATTTTCCTTTTTTTTTTCTCTCTTTGTGTCATTCTTCCCATTCCATGAGTATTTGGGGAATGATGATGTTTTCAAGCTCTCTAATAACATTGTAGCAAATACATACTGAGCTCGAATCCATTGATCCCTTGTGTGTTAATTTGGGATTTCATTTTTTGGGGCAACCCCTTTTCATGACATAGCTTCATTTGGAAACATATTACTTGGCATAGGGATTTCCAAATAATCTCTCATGTCCTCTTTATTGTTAGTATTTATCATTTTCTACTTTAAACTAATTACTCACAGCATGGCATTTAGAAATTTCCTTAAAGTGAGGGCATACATTGGCATTATTCTTTTGCATTCAATTATAAATCACATTTCATTGTGTGGTCTTCTTACTTCATGTAATGTGTCTTTCTCTTGGTGATGACATTGGGGATTATTTCCTTCAAGAGTGTGATCTCTCTTAGCATATTATATTCCTCTTAGTGGTAATTCCAAGTGGAGTGCATTCCCTAAGTTATGAATCTTATATTCTTTGATTGGTCCTCTCTTGGATACATTAGGCATGATGTTCCCTAAGTTAAGACCTTACATGAACTAATAAAAACCCCTTTGAATGTACCTTGTACACTATTTTGTATTTAAAATAACTGTTATATGGCCACCTTTCATAACACACTTTGCTTGCCTATGGAGCCACATCTTGTACTTTGTTCATGGGTGTTAGCATACAAAGTTTTCCTTTCCTCATGGATCTTGTTGTTTTTGTTGCATGTCACCTTATAAAAGTTATCAGGAGTTATAGCTTTGATATGGTTAGTGTATGGGAGCCGACCTTAGGAATGACTATCCCATAGCCACTTTCTTGTTTGTGTGAATGCATACCAGGCGGGTGTGAATGTGTCTCACTTTTTTGGGGACTCCCCTAGTGGATACCAGATTCCACTAACTCGTGTGAGCGTGCATTTTGTTTGCATAGTGTACATCGTGTTCCAATTGTAAAGTTTTTTTGGACAAACAACTAATGCTTGATCCACATCGTGTTGGACAAACAGTTGAGGCTTGATCCACCCTCTTTTTCATTTTATTTTTTCCTTATGACTTTGGTAGTGTATGCTTGTATCTTGTTGTTGCTTCATTTATCATTCACTTGCATGTTCTTTTGTGCCTATGTTGGTTTGTCATAGGATCTCAATCCTGGGGGCTTGATCATACCTCTTGATCATTGTCATCATATCTCACTAGAATTGGTACACTTGGACCCCTCTTGATGTAAATTTATCTACTTTAGTGTGAGTTTGAAGCAAGTTCCTCCTCTGACTAAAGTGGGGGCTAAATGTAGTGTAAAAAAATGTATCCCTTTACATTTTCACACTTGTTTAGGCACTCCCTGTTAAAATTAGGTTCATTTATGCCCTAATTGGTCCTATTTTGCATCCAAAAGCCTTATTTAATGCATTTTTCTTAGGATAATCCTAACACTTAACAAATGGAAAATCATAATTTAATGTTTGAAGTTATGTGTTCCAGATCTAGTGATTTGGGACTCATATGCCACCTTGGCACATGGTCCCAGATAGGTCTAGGGACCTGATTTTAACTATTGCATTGAACTTAACAATTCTCGGAGTTTGTGTCCTAGGTTTGAGCCACTAGGACTCATATGCCTAACATGGTGTATGAGTCCCACTTTAACTTGGACCTATTTTAAATCAAATTTTTGGTGGTATTTTATTATCCTAGATTTTATTTCAACTTTTAGTGTTGTAATTTCAAGAAATTTGGCATAAAAAAGTATAAATACAAGGTTATTTCACATAATTTCTCCTAGTAAGAATCCTAAGATTTCAAAAGAGAATTCAAGAGAAAATCATCAAGTATTTGTATCTATATCAAGATTAAAACATCATATAAAATTCTTCATGCATCATGTGTTTTTGTGAGCTAACATTTTTTATGTAGGTTTCATGATTCATGCAAGCATTCAAGTCAAAGTTTCAAGCATTCAATCAAGAGTTAAGATCCACATTCATGCTAGCCATTTCAGATAATTTGCAGCCTTTGTTTCAAGGGTTTGGTGAGTTGCAACATTTCATTTGTTCATTCATCATTCCTTCATTCTATTTCATTTCATTTCAAGGTTTAATTACCAAAATAGGGTTTGAACAAGGAAAACCCCTATTCCCTAACAAAACAACATTTTTCCCTCTTGATGTGTGATTGAAGATCTAGGTGAATTGTATTTTGAAGATCAGGTTTGAAGAAAAAGTTGCAAAAGTTGTCAAAGTTGTCAAGAAGTTGTCATCTTCATGAAAACTCACCTACAAATTAAAATTCATACTTTTTAGACTTGAATATCAGACAAAATGAAAGCTACAAAAGATCACTAGATGCTACAAAAATACTAGTCAAACCCTAATAAGAGGAATAAATCGCCCCTCTAGGCATATGAGTCTTGGTATAGCCCTTTTTGCTAGTTTTATGTAGATCCTTCATAGTCACTGGAAGATTCTAGATTCTCCCTAAATTCCTATAGTAGGACTAAATCGCCCTACCTAGTATATGAGTCCCAGTACACTTCAAAAAATAGAATTTTAGGGTTACAGATCTTGCTTGGAATCCATCAGTTTAACAAGTTCCTCTTAGTCTAATTTTGGTTTGTTAATTTTATTTAATGCTTTCAAGTTTCTAGGGTTTAGTGCATTAGAGTTTGCATTTCTCCTTTGAAGCTTCATTTTAATGGTGAACCCTCATTTAATCACACCCAAGGAAACTTCCCTTGTCCTTCCCTTAATTGAGTCACTTGGTTGAGGGATCTTGGTTTCCTAATGAACTAAAGTGTGAAATAGGTCCTAAGTTCCATCTCCTAAAAGGTGGAACCTTATTTCCTTTGGTTCATAATGTATGTAGGATGGGATGAGAAGTATAAAAAATTACCAAAAATTGAGTTTCTATTTTGTCAGCAAAGCTAAATTATAATATCTGACTCATATGATGATATGTCATTTGAAGATTTCAATTGTCCACAAGTATCATTATATTTTTGGCCTATTTTATCTTTTATGGCTCAATCAACATCAATTCCGATGATTTCCTAAAGGGTATATTCTCAACATGGATGGGGAAGCCTAAACAAATTATCATTTTCCTTCTCCATGCTACCTCATCATTTGAAGATTAGAGAAAATTTCCTTTAGTGGCTCCTAACTTTTTTGCTCTCCAGCGGTACTCTTTTTGTCTCTTTCTAATTGGTTGTAACCTTTTTGTTTGATCTTAAGGATGATATTATCAAATGAAAATGTAACATCCATCCATGATTTGAAGCTTATTTATCCCTTGTTTCTATAAAATGGAATTCATAGACATTTACAAAGGATCTTGGAATTTTTATAAGTAGAGATTGTCCTTTGATTTTCTAGTAGTCTGATCTAGGTCATACATGAAAAATAAAAATGTAATTGTCATTTTTGTATAGCAATACAAGTTTAGAATATGTGAACATATTGTGATAATTGCACAATCAGTTGTCCCCTATACTTCATCTCTATTATGAATTTAAATTGATCAAGGATCATTTTGTTCATCGTTGCTATTTTCTACAAAGGAATATTTCTCATATAAATTTTATTCAAGTAGTAGATTAAATTTTTGTATTAGGAGTATTAAGATTTACGAATGTCTAGAGGGATTTTTAAGAAGACTTGGTTGTAAATTTTAAAGGATATCATTGTAAGGCAATGACATATTAGATTTTCACCAAATTTGTTTGAAATTTGTTATTCAAAATATAGTTGTATTTATCTTTGACTCTGTAACCTGGGTCTAAGGCACTTGTATGAGTATGAGAATTGGTTACATGTCCTTGGTCATTGTTTTTCAAGTAGATTTCTTTTTAAAATTGTAACTTATCTCTTAATGTTATCTTATTTTCTCAAAGCCAATAAGCAATAGTTTCCAATATCTTGATATGGAATATGTAATTTTCTATTAAATATTGTATAGGATTATCGTCCTTGGTCTTACAAAGCCTAAGGTGTTGATAAAAATTCAAATTCTTCTCCTATTCATTGGCCAACCCCTTGAGATTGTTTTTGATAAAATAAGCTACATTTACTAGATGTAGTAACCATTACAAAATGAGCCTGAAGGGTGAAAAAGAGACTAAGTTCAACAATACATCATAGAGTCCAGAAAAAAACAACAAAAACCAAAAAGATAACAGACACAACACACAGATAACAAAGACCCAACAAAGACACATCGACCAACCCACCAATCGGCACTGCCTTCCCATTTCTGAATGAGGACATTTAAAACATGATCCCCAACCCAATTAGGACCCTCACCCTTGATATTATTATCCACCTTCTCCTTGATAAACTTGGAGAGAGTGACGACAGATCTGTGGATGATCTTAATGGTGAAACGTGTCAGCCTAGCGAACTTTTGTTCAAGTTTCTCCACTCGCTCCCGCAAATTGTTGATGTCCTTCTCCTTGTCACTCTTCGTCTTATTTGTATCTTCCTCTATGGCCCTGGGATCCAAAAATTGGGTGGATTCCTCTTTGATCATTTTTTTCATGCCTGAGAAGTGGTTGGGACCTTCCACAAACTCCTCTTCCTCCTCAACAATGTCCTTACACTCTTCTTTGCCACCAATCCACTCTGAGCTGCTAGAAATTTTGTTCACCGGTATCTCTTTCTTGTTCTTTGCCAACCTATGAGACATCTTGACACTTTTTTGCTCCTTCTCCATTTAAATACTTGTATCCACAATAGTGTCACCTTCGGAATCCTTTTTTGCAGCACTCTTTCCCCATTGTCCGTGACTAGCAACTCCACTTGGCATGCAATTTCTTTTTTACCCTTCTTCTTTTTCATTGGTTTATTGTCCAACTTAAAGGGGGTATTATTTAGCTTTCATAGTCTGGTCACAGCCTTGGAATGGGCCAACCCTACCCCCCCCTTCTTCTTTTTTGTTAGGGGTTTTGATTTAGGTGCCTCATGGGGTTCAGTATCTAGCAGGGCGGGTTTCTTGGGACCAACAAAAGTAGCAAGGGATGGTTCCTTAGGGGATAGGTCAGGTGGATCCAATTCTTCCACACAAATAGTAGAGATGGGTTTTTGAGGGCATAGGGCCACATGGAAATGGTGGAGTCGAAGAATGAAGCCTTAGTGGAGAGGCAGGGGTGGCGGTTGGTCAGGGTTTTCAGCAACAACTTTAAGGGAATCCTTTATATATCTTTCAAGGGAGGTCAATATAATAAAAGGAAAGATTAGGAGCATTTTGTGCCTTAGGTGGTTGAGTAACGACAAATGATAGAAGTAAAAACCTTAAATCTTCCCTCTAAAGTTATTTATTTATTGATAGATAAACACAACTTATCCCAAGGTCTTGAGTTTTGGTGTGATTCTTGTAGTTCTTTCCATTGCAGGAAAGGCCTGTCACCTTGGAAATCACCTCCTCGTTAACCTCAAACAAAATTCCTCCCATAGTAACTATCCTATCCTTCTAGGAGGAAGAAAATTATGTTGACATCTTTTCATCATGACCCACCAAAATTTCTAATACAGGTGATAACCCCCCCTCCATGAAGATGTGCCGCTCAATAGGGTCCCTATGAAATTTTCTGCAATTTTTGGGCTCAGTCCTAACCCTATCGCCACCCATCTCAACACACAGCTCACAAAAGCTTGCCCAAGAGAGCAAAATTAACTAATAATTTTATTGGCCTCTAGTGATTTTACCCACCCTTATAACACCATTTCCAAGCCACCAAAGACAAGAAAGCATTATTAATGCTTCCAAAACTTTACATGAGCCAGTGCTCATTCCAAAGGAAATCGTCTCCGTGGGGAAATAATCTTTCCTTAAGTATAGTAAGCTTAAATAGAAATCCATGATGAAATTTATCAGATAATTAATAATCGACATGCTAGCAGTCACTTTCAACTTACACATTTTCCTAGACCTTTTAGCCATGGGGCTAAAATTTGAATTCCTTAAGTACATGAGCACATTAAATCTTAGGGTCATCATAATCTTGATTAGAATACAAATAGCCAACAAGTTTGAGATAAACATTGCTAAACACACATTCCTAAAAACATGATGTGATATGTGATACTTACGACAAGACAACCCATTAAAGCTATGGAGAGCCCAACTATACATATTCATAATTCCTAAGTACCACTCGACACCCCACTTTATCCTCACCACATCATTCGATTTAGTCCAAATCATCAAAAGGCCCTAACATGTAGTGCCACTTGTACCCACAAAGAACATCATAATTGGTAATCATTTAAATGGTTATATTTTTATATTCATCAAGGATCAATCCTTGTATATTTTCCGATAGAGCCCCAAGTCTTCTCCAAAATTTGTATAGACTCCATGAGGAACCAAAGTTGTCCAGGGCATCTACCACCTGATTTTGCTCATGAAAAGTGAGAGTCAAGAATTTCATTTCTAGTTTTGAAATCAAAAAATTTGTGTCTAAGAGGATATCCCTGACTCTCCATCCTTGATAACAATAATGATTAATAGAGTCAATCAACGTCATAGAGTCACCTTTTATGAGTAGTTTTTTATGCCTAGAGTGAAAACTATCCCAATGCCCTTGAGCAATGCCTGTACGTTCATTCTCATAGAAGACTGTATGCCAATACCTCTAGCAAACCCAACAAAATTTTTTCCTTGTATTCCTTAATAATTCCACCAATGCTAGCCATTCTTGGGTTACCTTTAGCCACTCTATCAAGATTCAGTTTGAACCAACCAATGCTCAAGGGGTTTCTGACCATATTTCTTCTAGCCAGAGACTTAGAATTATCAAAGGAGTTGATCTCTAGGATTTTGTTCCATGATTTTTCTATCTTGATCTCTCATTCAATAGGGGATTTGTCTAAGGGTTTCCAAGTGTATAAAGACATATTCTCAGAAATAATTCTTAACCCAATGCCAAAAAAATGCTTGGGGATTTTCTTAGTATCTCTAAAGATCCGATTGTTCCTCTCTTTCCATAAGTACCAGCAAATGATGGGGAGGATTTGAATCTAGATCTGAAAGGGGAGAGGGTGTTGGAAGGGGCCAGACTATCCTTCAATAAAGGATTTTAAGTCCCTATTTAGGGTCCAATGAGTCTCCAATTTTCTAAAATCCAAATTCCAAACTTCAGCAACAAACAAACATTGCAGTAGTAGGTGATCAACTAAATCTTTATTACTTTTGCGTAACGTGCATCTATTTGAGATCTAGAATCCCCTTTCCCTTAAATTATCCTATGTTTGAATTCTATTATGGCATGTCGTCCACCAGAAGAAATTTAATTTTGGTACCAAGTGTCTATTCCAAACTTCTTTCCATAGTCTAATTTGAATAACCTTATCTGACATCAAACCTTAAGCCGACCTAACATAAATATTTCCCTTGCATTCCTTAGTCCAAAAGAACTCATCCTCAATATTTGATATGGGAAGTTTTGTTAGGGAGAGGATATCCTATAAGGATTTAGCCAACAGTTTCAACTTTGAGGAAAGGGGGTAGAATAAACCTAAATCTTTCCATTTCATGAATCCCTATAGACCATAAGGGTAACCACAAACATTCCTACCAAACAATAGATGTGGAGGATCCATCAGATTCTTGAAATCCATTAAGGAAAGGGGGGAACCCCTTGAGATTGTGTAGTATAATAATTGGCTATTGTTTACACAATTTCAAGATCTAGATGTATAAAAAACAAACCAACACTACATGCAATGGTGGTGATCATGGATCCTGAGAAGGAGGTGGCTCCTTGTAAACTAAATGCCTTGATCTCATTGACCCCAATTGGTGTGACCTACTATTCACTGTGAAGCTAGAGGCCTTTTTCTCAATTGAAACTACCTACTCATATAAGGTTCAATATTGTTGCATTTTCCATGTCATCAACACTATATCTATGAGCATATCATGCATACCATGTCTTAAGAGTGCTTGAATCCCTATATCATGCTACTATCTTAATCTATCCACATCTTCCCAAGCCTTATCTGGTATTCCATAGACTACATCACACTCTACTATCACTACTAGACTAGTTATGTACTATCATCTCCTCATGCTTTGTCCCTAGCCTAGGACCCATACACCAATCCATATAGCATCCTAACCTCTACCTTGAGAGAATCTCTCTTGGTCCTCAACTAGTGTCACTATGACATAACAAGACCTAGTCTAAACTATATATCATCTGCATCATTAGGTTGGTCATCTCCAATAATTTCCACCTCCTCCTCGATAACTTAATGTCCTCCTTGTCTACGAACTCCTCTCCTGTTTCTCCTCTGTCTCCTAGGTCCACTCTTCAACACACTCAATTCCCATCACCATCAATTCCATCATCATCATCTCAATCACCACCTCTTGTTGTTACTTGATCTTGTGGTAGTGTAGCTCAAATATGCTTGCAAGTGGCCCACCATGCATCATAATTAGGCATAGTACCTACATCTATAACCACACATTGAGGGTCTCATAGTACTAGTGAGGTGTCTTTCCAATCATGTCTAGATATATAAGGTGTTATATAGCCTCCCTAGATATCCCCCTCCCACACAATCCAAGCAAACATTACCTCTTGTATAAGAAAATTGTCTATTATAAACTAAACCACTAACTCACCCTAATAGGTAGATATCACTCAATGATAGTAGGAGTCTAGCCTATAAGGTTGTGATTCCTCTACACATACAAAAAAATAATACCATCATCATCCCAATCCTTGCACTCTTATTATGAGCTTCATATAAATGTATCCATGTTGTTGATCACTCACCATCAATACAATAGATTTCCCTACTATCAATTTCATAAAAATGAGGCATACTAAAATTCATATAGTATCCTATTTCCCATACCCTTGTCAAAGACTACTCAAAAAACTATAATATGCTCATAAGCCAACATGTGTAGTAATGTCACCATTCATCTCAAGCTCTGAAGACCATGATACATTGCTAGGTACATCTCTTTGTACACCTCGGCCAAAACATATGAACTCCATTCAAAGACAGTGTCATTTAATAACATCTAATCTAGCACACTTTCCCAACCAGTATAAAACTCATGAGACCTTAGGTATGGCACCAAGACCCCTAAAATTAGTGCTACTACATATAAATATAGTTGTGGTATAATTTCCAACCTGACATCCAAGTCCATCTCAATGCCCCTAACTAACAATTCATTTTTCATGAATACTCACTATAACACCAAATTGCCATGCATCAAATCATAATCTATTAGCAGCCCTCGAATAGGGAGGTACAAGATCTGCCACACATCCTCCAATGTAACAATACCCTCAATTTTCAAAAATTGTAAGTTTCTAGTGTTACTTTTCCACCTCTCTACAAGTGTGGTCATCATGGCTCAATTTTCTTTAATTCAAGGCATCCTTGAAATGTATAGTAGGCCCATCATCTCAAACCACTCCTCATATATCTTAGCTACCTAGCAACTTAGCTGATTCATCACCCTCAGTCATTGCTCACATGACTACAATTTCAACAAGGTCTCTTGTATGAACATCCAACACCCAACATCAACATTACCCAAATTTATTTTTTCTTCCTATAAGTACTAAGAGTGCAATTGTTATTTTAACAAAGGTGCACTTTTATCCTACGCATATGTCATTTTAGGCACAAACACATAGTTACCCTTTGTAATTTTTTCTTCACGTGAAAGCACATTTTTATCTTATGTGTGTACCATTTTAGGTGTAAGCATGTCCTTGTCC
>VDFB02165352.1:0-12286 GCA_007258455.2 Sequoia sempervirens | reverse complement strand
AACACCTCTATTTTTAGAAAGTTTACATTTGTGCATGCATATGGATCTAATTTTTTATCCAAAGCTCTAGAATCACTAAATGAACATTGTGGGTGAGTTTCAACCCAAAGTTAGGTTTGGGTGTCAAGTTACTAAGGTTTCAAGTTTCTAAAAAACTTGAAAAAGAATTTATATTGAAATTTGAGGCTTTAAACAATTGAATGAGCCATTGAAATTTGGGGAAATTAAATGAGTTAAATTTCAATGGTCTAGAGAACTCTGAGCTATTCAATTTAAAAAGAGGGCTAAATTAGGTGCCTAGATCAAAAGTTATGGCTCCCAAAAGTTTGCTATTTTTGGTGATATGAGTTAGAATTTCCAAAGCATGTAGGGGAAATCATTTAATGGTAGGAGTTAGGCAAGGAGGCGCCCAAGCGAATTCATGATTGTTTTGGGAACTTATCAAGGGAGGATAAGATTGAAGATAATGGAAGGTATTTGTTATGAGAAAAAGGAGGGAAAATAGTACCAATACTATAGCTAGAATAGAGGAAAAATACTCTAGAAGTGTGAGGATTGTAAGCTATAATGTGTTGTATTTTGTCGAGGATTTAATCCTTTTTTTTTTTCAATTTTCCTATTTGTTTTTAGAGAATAATTTGATTCAATGACTTCATATGTTTGTATATGTTAAATATTTGTAATAAGTGTGTTGTTTGAGGGTATCCCTATCAATATTATATATGCATCCACATCATTATGAGAGGAAAAAATCATGGAGGAAACCATTAGGGAGGCATGATGATACATGAAATTAACAATCCAATCATTGTTCTTATACATGGAGTCAAAGGAATAGCTACACTAGTCCATGACACCATAGAAGCAATGACTATTCATAGTAGACATATTATTATGAATAATTAAATCAAATAGGTGCAAAAAAATATGGATCAGGGATGAGGTCTAGGTATTTTCAACATAAACCCACTATAAAGATCACCTATGGATGGTTTGATGGTAGGGCAATGGCATAGTGTCATATTTGTAATAACTTGTAGTAGTATTACTATTTGGCTTCTTCTCATGTTTTGGGGATGAAACATGCCCAGGAGGGATCACATGTTATGTACCTAGAAATATGATTATAGTGCAGATAATTGGATGGATATGTTGATCCGTATTACACATCCCTTAAGTTACTTATATTGAGTAAATAAATATATATGATAATTAGGAGGTTTACATGGGCTTAGTGGTTTACCCCTCCATTATGTTACTTAGAGGTCTATATAAATAAGGTGAATATCATTGTAAGGATGTGGGTTGAGTATGATATTGTTCTTGTCCATCTCTTGGAGATATATTGTGAAGTCGATTCTTTCATAAGGAGTATTGTACATGGCATTACCCTACATCAAGGATTTATTCTATTGTTGCATGTATTAGATATTAGGCTATCTTGGCTCATGAAAATCTCTTGTGTTGTATGAAATATATATCTCTTATATTATGTTATTGTCATTATTATTGTGTAGATCTTATCATGGTTAAATCCTTATTTTTTATTTCAAATTTATAAAATAATGATTAAAGATAATAAATTATATAATATGTCCTAGTTTTTTTCTAATGTAATGTTGTATATGAATGGATTGTTCTTCTAGGTAAAATCTCTTTGATTGATAAATAACATTAGCACTTATCCTTTCATATAACACTCTGGCACATAATTTAACATATTTCACACTTGAATTGGTAAATAATGACAAAGTTAGGAATAAGTTGACCTAGCACCAAATGTAAATCTAAATTTGAATTTTGTTGTCATTTTTGTGCTAGTAAATTTGGCCTAGGTAAAGGAATGAGTAACATGAAGACCAAGACTAGTCCCTAGGTAGGTGTGAAGATAAAATTAGGTAAGGTTCAAGTTATTTTTCAACTTTTATGCTGAAATATACCACTTGTACACTAGTCATTACATTAGGGTCAACACAATTAAAGTGACCCTAGAATAAAGTTTAAAATTGCAAGGTATATGCATTTTTATCACTATACTAGTATTTAAAATAAAATTTCTTATCCCTCTAAATGACACTTATAGCCCCAAAAACCCATATCATGTAATCTACCTAAGAATTATCAACTAGAAATTTATTAATATATATTATTTTTTAATATCCAACTTGGATTGAACAATAATTTTTGGTTTTCTTATTTTTTTGAGTATATACTTTCTCTATCTTCAAGACCCATATTATATAATATATGGACATGATGTATCATCTCAATTTATTCCAATGTGTAATAGTGAGAATTACACATCCCATAATTTTCCCATTTTATTTAGACTCACCTTGATAGGGTTATTCTTTATGTAATGAATTTAGTGTAAAAGTGTCACATTTCAACATAAAAGTATCACATTTTAGCATAAAAGTTTACTAACTTAAAACTATCTTTATTTTATCTACATAGATCTCCAAGGACTAATCTAAATTCATGTATTTCATACCCTAGGTTAAATTAATAGGTACAAAAATGACCACTTTAACTATAAATATTTAAATTTAAAAATTGGGCCCTCACCAAGTCCCTCCTAGTAGTCATTATGAGTTTACTTGAGTGTAAAAAAACTTAATTTGTGTGCTAGTGTATTTTATTTAAGGTGAACCCTAGTTCACTTTAAAAATCCACAAGATCACATTACTCTTCACACTATCATTCACTAGAGAATCATAGCTCATCAAAATCACATCATCAACTTACATTAGTATATTATAAATCATTGTATAATTTCTTGCTATGTGTAATAATTTTCATGAAACTATTAAACTGGTCATATGATTTTGATCAAAGAAGAATATGCCTATCATAAAAAACTTTTAAAAAATATCTATCAACATGACCCCTTTGTATATATAGGTGCATATGTTAAGGCATTAAGGTTCTTCATGTTAAATACTTTGAAGATCATTTCTACATGTAGGGTTTAGCTTCGTGGGATTGGCTCAAACATGCAATTGTAAAGATCATTTTTGCATGCATGAAAATAAATTAAATAATTAGCTAAGGAATTCACATATACATAGGGGTGCTGCCACAATAGTGTGTCTCACTTTTGGGACATGCTGATTTTTGACTGAAATCACATTTTTTAGAAAACCTAATGATTTAAGCCTTTAGAGGTTTCATCTAAAGGTTTTAATTGAATAGGGATAGATAATACCAAATTAGATCAAACCCCCTTGGATATAACCCCTCTAGTATTAAATCATACCCACAATGGAATCTCCTTTGCACCTATCAAAATCTTGACAAAAAAAACACTTTTTCTTTACCTTTTGAGGGATTAAATAATGCAACTTAGAAATTATATTTTACAAGATTGTAGCCCTTGAAACAAAATTTCCAACAAGTACAGTTTTAATATGTTTTCATTTATCATGTATTTAATTTTCAATTTTTACTGAACATAGGTTTTTCTTTGAACATCAAGCTCTTCATTTTATAGAGGTGGAAATATAGTAACCATTGTAAGAATAATTCAAAAAATATCCTTTCCCTAGGTATTGATGTCCTTGTTTCACCAAAAAAGAAAAAATGGATTTCGATATATACACAACAAGTTAGGTTGTACGACACACATGTATGTCCAAATTATAGTTACAGTGACTTCAGAAATTAATTAAAAAATATATATGTAAAAAAAAATTATAGAAAAATATCCTTTCCCTAGATATTGATGTTGAGAATCTATATTTCAAGAAAGAAAAATTTATCCCTTATAGAAAAAATGTTATGTTGTACACCACAATCGTTACTTTCTGAGAATGTTGTTTTCTGTCTAAAACCAGTTATTAAAGGAGATGTTGAAAGATTCATGATTTATTTTGGAATTAAAAAAAAAAAAGAATCTACACACAAATTGTCACAAATCACTAGTTTGCATCATCTTCAAATTCTTACTAGTTTAGCTACTATAGGTCTCAAAAGATGAAGATTCAACTAAAAATATTGATGTGAATGTCCATCTTGGACAAAAAGTGAGACATAGTATTGTGATTTCACCCATAATCATTTTTTTTTTATCATTATTAGAGCATTTATACATATAAAAATTAATAGAAAGTATCCATCACAAGGAATATTCATCAAGTTTAGAGTTATGTATCATTGTTTTTAATTATTTAGTTCCTAAACATTATTACAATAATAGAGTTAGTTGAGGGTTTTTTTTATAAATTAAATTATTTATTCATGATAATTTAATTAATTTACTTGAGATACTTATCTAAGTTATGATTTATTCCCTTACACAATGTTAACCTTCTTTAAAATTTCATATTAAATATTAAAAAATACTTTTATTTT
Source organism: Sequoia sempervirens (assembly GCA_007258455.2). Lineage (NCBI taxonomy): Eukaryota > Viridiplantae > Streptophyta > Pinopsida > Cupressales > Cupressaceae > Sequoia > Sequoia sempervirens. The sequence goes on along the minus strand of VDFB02165352.1, from coordinate 7,933 downwards.
TTCCCTATTTATCCTCTATAAGGTTTCTCCTCCCTAAACACTTGATCCACAATACCATTCTTGAAAAAATCACTAATGTTATCTTTTATAATTTTTGGCTACATTCCTTAATCTACTTAATAATCAATAATTTTATATTTTAATTTGTAAAATATCTAAGGTTTGGTTTCAATATTTACTACTATTTAGAAATCACTTTTCAATTTATCCATCACTTCATTTACATGAAAAATTAATAAACAATAACCTTATTTTAAAATTAAAATTTACTCACATTGATAGTTTGAAAAGGTTTTTCAATCATCTTTAACTTTTAGCTTTTCCTTAAAATTTTGTTAATGCATGAATCTAATATGAGATATTATCATTTTTACTCATCTCTCAAAATTACTTCACATATCAAGAAGATATATTGGAGGGGCCTTGATATACATTTACAATACCATCTTGTAAACTCCCATGGTTATCGTTATCATTAAAAATAGTAACACTTTTCTATATAAATGATAAGTAGTACCCCATGATGTAGAAGAAAATACTTTGGAAAAACTATGAAAATATAAACATTCTTTGTGCTTGCAAAAGTTATCTCATTTTTTCTATTTTTTTTTCTAAGTATATATGTACATCATGTTAGGTTTAGGTTATTTTCCATTTTTTATACTGAAATATGTCACTTGTACACTAGTTATTACTTTAGGGACAAACCAATCAAAGTGATCCCAAAACAAAGGCAAAAACTATACTTGGTATGCACATTTTTCACCACTATAGTAATATAATACTCGAATAAAATTTCTTTATCCCTCTAAATGACACTTATGGCCCTAAAAATCCATATCATGTAATATACCCAAGTATTATCTAAAAATTTATTACCAACATATATATTTTTTAATATCCAACTTTGTATTAAACATTTTTTTTATTTTCTTATTGTGTTGAATATATGGTTTCTCTTTCTTATAAAACCCATATTGTATAATATATAGACATGATGTATCACCTTAATGTATTTTAATTTGTAATGGTGAAAATTACACACCCGTTAATTTTTCTCATTTATTGTGGGCTCATTTTGGCACGGTTATCCTTTATGTAATGAATAGTATACAAGGCATATTTCAACATATTTTTTTTAGATAATCTAAAAATTGCTCAATTCCATCTACACAAAGTCACATGAACCAATCTTGATTATCAATTCGTCCATTTCTTATCCCAAGTTAAATATGGAGGAGCAAAAATGACCCCTTAACTTTTAAATTTTAAATTTAATTTTGTGCCTTCATTGATTCCCTCCTAATAGCTATTATGAGTTGATTTGAGTGTCAAACATGTTAATTTGTGTGCAATAATATTGTATTTAAGGAAAAATCCCAATTCACTTTCAATCTCCCATTCCACTTCACACTATCATTCACTAAGGTGTCACAAAGCGCCAAGATTGCATGATCAACTTACATTACCATTTACAAATCATTACATGTTTTCTTGCTATCTTCAATCATTTTCTCAAAATTATTAAAGTGTAACATGAGTTTGATCAAAGGAAAATAATCCAATCATAGAAAGCTCCAAAAAAAATCCATCAACACAATTGTGATTTGTAGATATATGTACATGCATCAAGGCATTTAGATTCTTTGTGCCAAATACTATGAAGATTATTTTTGCATGCAGGGTTTAGCTTCATGGGATAGGTTCACATGTACAAGTGCAAAGATTAGTTTTGCATGCATGGAGTGAATTTAAACATTAGCCAAGGAATTCACTTATACAAAGTGCAAAGATTAGTTTTGCATAAGCATTAGCCAATAAATTCATTTATACATAGCCATTATTATTATAACACTAATACATTGGCAAGTCAATAAAAAAAAAATCGATCACAAGAAACATTCATTATGTTTAGAACTAACTATTATTGTTTCTATTTATTTAATTCCTCATAAAATATTTTAATAACATAATTAGTTCAAAAAATTTATTCTCAATCAATTTTTTTATTCATTATAATTTATTTAATTTACTTAAGATATTTATGTGAGATGTGATTATTACCTTACACAATATATCCATTCATTAAAATCTCATATTGAAATGAATAATAATTTCACCATTTCCCCCCATTCATTTTTGACAAGATTTCTCCTATGTAACACTTATCCAAATCTCATAAAATCTCATATTAGAATGAACAATAATTTCACCATTTCCCTCCATTCATTTTTGACAAGATTTCTCCTATCACTTATCCAAATCTCATATTAGAACGGACAATAATTTCACCATTTCCCCATTGATTTTCTACAAGATTTCTCCTACCTAACACCCATTCACAAGAATGACTATTGTTATCTTTTATAATTATCTTTAGGTAAAATTCTCAATCTAATTGACAATGAAATGATTTCATATTTTCCACAGACAAAATATCTAAGATTAAGATTTGAAATCTACAAACTTTTAAAAAGTCACTTATTATTTACCTATCACTTTATTTACACGTAAAAGTAATAAATAATCACCCTATTTTAAAGTTTAAAAAATTACTTATAATGTCTTTGATAGTTTAAAAGGACCTTTCAATCATCATCTTTAACCTTTAGCTTTCTCAAAAAAAAAAAACAAAAGCTTGTTTCCACTTGAATCTAATTTGATACATTGCCATATCTTTTTCCCTCTGCAAAATTCCTTACACTTGGAGGGGCCTTCAGATACATTCACCTTACCATCTTGTAAACTCCAATGGCTATCATTGTCATAAAAAGAAAGAATCAAATCTTTTCTAGATAACTCATGGTAAGTCATGCTCCACCTTTAAGAAGAATTGGGCAAACCATAAAAGCCTGAACATTCCTTGTCCTTTCAAAAGTTAGCGCATCTTTTCCATAATTTTTTTGCCTAAACCTACCAGCTATATCAGCATGTTTGGCTATCCTTGGCTGCACTACCTAACAAAGCTGTCAAAAGGAGGGCTAATGATGTGATAACCAGTTCATACTCATCCGAATCTTGAATTTAATGTAATCTTTACCGTCGTTTCCTTTCATTCAGCTAACACAGTACATATTTAATTTCGTTTTCAATCTTGTATGGATGGGCCCTCAAGCCTGTATTATCACAAAAGAGCTCATGCTTCTTGTGCCCAATTCCAAGTACACCTTTTATCTCCTTTTGATTTTTAGTGCTTAATTCAATTTGGGTATATACTTATGTCTACAACAAAACAGAAGGTATGGAGACTGTTCTACATGAAAAAATGTTGCATTCTCCCAAAGTTATTATTAGTAGTATACTATCCTATGTTACTGCAAAATTTATTAAAAAGTAGTATGTAATATACAGAGAATTTTAGGAGTTTTTTTTTTGAGGTTGGTTTTTATTTTGAGTAGTTTCTTTTGTTCATGTTTCTAGAGAATGGAATGTGTTGTCAACTGTTTGATCATATGGGTATCTGATGTTAATCACACTCGGAAAGTCATAGATTGGACACCTCTATCTATTGCTTAATCTTCACAGTTTCTTTCACTCCTTTGTAATGATTTGGTTTGATCAAATGGGTATCTGATATTAATCACACTTGGAAGGTTATCGATTGGGTATATTGTTGCAAGATGGTGTGTCCCTTGGTCTCCTCTGTGCAGTGCGGTGCTTGGGTTCGTGACATGGCTTAACCGCCTATTGTGGATCTTGTATAAATCTGGCAGTTGTATTAGGCATTAATAGGTCGATCTTTTGGTACAATGACAACCACCAATGTAACAATTGGTATTAGAGCCGAGGTCATAGGATCAAACCCCTCGCTTGCACTGAGGTGGGGGAGAGTGGGGTGAGAGGATTGTTGCAAGATGGTGTGTCCTTTGGTCTCCTCTGTGCAGCGTGGCGCTTGGGTTTGTGACATGGCTTAACCGCCTCTTGTGGACCTTGTATAAATCTGACGGTTGTATCGAGCATTAACAGGTCGATCTTTTGGTGCAACAACAACCACCAATGGAACATATATCTGTCTATTGCTCAATCTTTGTAGCTTCTTTAACTCCTTCATAATGACTTAGTTCAATCAAATGGGTATCTGATGTTAATCATACTTGGAATGTCACAGATTGGGCGTTTCTGTCTACTGCTCAATCTTTGCAGTTTCATTCACTCCTTCATAATGATTTGGTTTGATCAAAGGGATATCTGATGTTGATCACACTTGGAAAGTCACAAATTTGGCATATTTTTCTACTAAATCTTCACAGTTTCATTAACTCCTTCATAATGATTTGGTTTGATCAAATGGGTATATGATGTTAATCATGCTTAGAATGTCACAGATTGGACGTTTCTGTCTACTGTTCAATCTTCGCAGTTTCATTCACTCCTTCATAATGATTTGGTTTGACCAAATGGATATCTGATGTTAATCACACTTGAAAGGTCACAGATAAAATATCTCTATCTACCGCTCAATCTGTGCAATTTCTTTTAACTCCATCATGAAGTGGGTTGATCTGTCTGATTTTTTTTTCCCTCAATATATCATATATAAACAGTTTTCTAAATTATTATCACTAATATCTTATCCTATACCGTCGTACAATGAGACAAAACCCAGTATGTAATATAAACAGAACTTCAATAAATTATTATCACTAGATATACGATTCTAAACTACTCCAAATCAGACAAAACTTAAAGTGTAATACAAACAGAATTTCTCAGTAGTTATCATTAGTATCCTATCCTATACTACTGCTAAATCAGACAAACTTAGTACGTAAGATAAACATAATTTGTGTGGGCAGGAGGAGTCTGCTTTCTTAACCACTAAAAGATCGGCTGAAATTTGACAATCTGATACGATCTCAACCAATCCATGAGTATGTTGAGTGAGAAAAGCAATGAATGCTGGGCTGAAATTAGAGCTTCAATTTGACTGAGTTGACCTCAGCTTGTGAAGATCCTTTCCTTAACGTAGCTTTCTTCAGCCACTACCATTATTTAGGTATCAATTATTTAAAATCAATTGCCACTGTTCAATCAAAATGCTTTTCGAGGAAAATTGCAATTGGACTTCCAATAGCAATCAATCCTTGTCTCTCAAAATTGTCATAATTACTGAAATGATCATATATTGGAATGGGGAATCTACAAAGGATTTTATTCGCCTGTAATAAGATATGTTTCACTTTTTCTATAGATGAATTGAGCGTCATGTCACCGACCATGTGCTCTCAATGGTGTCATCCACGTTTTATTGACTTAATATCTGCCTCAGAGTGTAGAGAATATTTGGAAAGTGTTTTCTACTAAAAGTAAATAATTTGTGTTATTGTTAGTGTTGAGTGTTTGTTAGTATGTAATTTAATTACGAATCTTTGAAGGGTTACATAGTCTTATTGATATGATAGATTCAATTTATTTGGTTGTCTACTTAACCAACAGGTGGGGATTATCTGGAAGCTCACCTAATTCTTAAGATATTAGACTTTGGATTCTCTTCATATCAATTCTTTTTGTTGTAAAACTATTGTTAAAAACACCTTTTACATTGTTTGTATGCATATATAAAATGATTGATATTATTTTTAGTAAAATTTTAAAGCATATTTTGTCTAATAGGATTTGCATGGACATAAGAAGGACTAACTTTAAATGAGGGTATCACTTGTTTTTTTAATATAATTTAGATTTAATTAAAATAATTGAAAAATAATTATTACTATATTTAATTTAATGATGTGAGAATTGAATAGTTGAAGAAAGATTACGAGGTTTAATTGTTTCTAATGAGATTGTGACATGAATTTTGATGTTCTTTTTCTATTGTGCTATTATAGGTGATAAATATCAATAATGCAACCTAGTATTGCATAGATGTGAAATGTGGAACAAGTGTGCCTTTATCTTATGAATTATTGCTGAAAATGGTTTGTGGTTAAAACATAGTGCAGATTGCTTTCAAGGAAAGAAGAGAATACCTAGATATGATGTGGCCACAAGTCAATTCCTAAATGTTGATGCACAAGGTTACATGCATGTTGTACATGCAACGAAAATGAAGACTCCTAATTGAATTGGTGTATGACGTAGATATTAAGATTTTAGATTCTATATAATTGAATATGCCTTTGGAATGATTCTTGTTGCAATCTTTTTCTCACTCATAACCTAGGAATTCCTATACATGCATGTCTTTGGCTACACAATTTATTTTGGCATATAGGTCAATAAGATAATAACTAATTTCCATAAAGGTCGACCCTAGGGTAGGAAATTTGAATTTTGAGTGTGGTGAACTAGCTTGTGTTATGCATAATATTCCTTGGTCAAAATAAAATGTGGATTAGCACTGGTTACGACCAGAGGGATTTGTAGTGGTACTAATGGTTGGATAGTTGGTTTAGGCTAGGAATTAGTTAGTGTGCTAAATATGCCCAATTATGGATTACAATAATATATTTATGGTATGCACTCAAAGTGGTCAAAACTAGACTTGTGTAAAAGTGCAATGCATGCTCCTTTTTTTTCTGTTACATTCTCTACCACTTTATTGTGTGTATGAATCTAGATGAGTCAAGTATATAATATTAAAATATATAGTAAATAAATATACAAGCATGAAAATGATATAAGGTTGGATCTTCAGATAATACCTCAATGTATTTGTGTGCCAAAAAATAGAACACATATCTGATGCAGGAGCATCCAGTGGTGTAAGGGCAATCTTGCATCACCCAAAAATAGTTAAATTTTAAGTTTCTCGGTTTTTAGATGTTTTTACATTTTTGGATACCCTTTTCGTCATAATGAAATTCCCAATTTACAGTTTTTATTTTCTATTCATGGGTTGAAAGATATTGCAGTTTTAGTTTCCCAGATTTGTACCTGAAAATCTTTCGAGTTAGATTTGAGGCACTTAGAGTTCCCGGAATGGCCCCAAAACTTTCTGAAAGTGGCATAGCAAATTTCAAACGCATTATTGACTTCGAGACCTTTCCAATGGTTAAAACGGTTCGCGAATCGGAGTCCTGGATCAAAAGTTATGGCCTCAGGAAGTTGGCGCACTTTCTAGAAGATACATTTGCAAATGTTCTTTTCAAATTTGAACTTCAAGTTGTAATTTTCGGCGCCTAACCACCTAAACTCAAATTTGAATGTTTTTTTGGCTCCAAACTAAAGAGGAGCTCTATTTATGGGCGGGTTTCTAATTTTTTGGGTAACTTTTTGGGGACAAGCTCGCATATTGTGAAAGGGTTATTTTGTAGCTGTTTGTAACTTGCATGTGTTGTAGAACTTGGGGATTTGAGATCCTCTGCATGTAAGACGCTCCATTTTCTGAATAATAAAATTATTCTCTTGTTTGTGGGTTATTTTTTAAGTCTTGGGCTGCGCCTTCATCAAGTGGTATTAGAGCGGGGTTTTCTTAAGCGTGTGGACAGATCGTCGATCGTGAGGCAGTTCGCACCAGGACCATGGTTGTGGGTCAAGGTCAAGAAAGATGCCTCCAAGAGTGGTGCCTGGTAGGCGTGGTGGTGCCAGAGGTGGTCGAGGTGGCAGAAATGCTGGTGGAAGAGATGCACCGCGTCTGCAGGACGATTGATGCGCTACAAGAGCAATGGAGAAGAGGGTTAAACCTGTTGAGGAAAGTGGAGGATGAAGGAGAGGAAGAAGGTTCGATGTAGAAGAGGAAGAAGAAGCAATTGATCAAGACCAAATGCGCTAATAAGGGCCATTTCAAGATCGAAAAAGATCCAGCTAAGTCCCCGCTATTCCTCGAAGTTTGAACCCTAAGAGTTAATCGATTGACTAACGAGTTAGAAGAATATTTTGAGTATGAGGAAATAGAGGACCAAAATCGGGTTAAGTTTGAAAAAATAAAGCTGAAGGGCCATGCTAGTATTTGGTGGAAAGAGGTCAAGTTGGAAAGAAATTGAAGAGA
>VDFB02165351.1:0-46312 GCA_007258455.2 Sequoia sempervirens | reverse complement strand
TTATTTCTTTGAGGTTTTTTATTATATAATTAATATTAATTTTTTAGATTATTAAAATAGTCAAAGGGTTGCAGTTTCTGGAGCCGTGTTTGGATTAGGTGTGACACTTTGACTACCGATATTCTTGTTCCAATCTATACAAGTTACTTTTATCGTAAAGAAACTATGACTGCAAAAATATAAACCCTAATCTCTTAGAAACTATGCAGATTATTTTATAAATACTTCTCTATTTTGATACGAGATATGTTCTGTCATGCTAAAAATTTATATATTTTTATTATTCCATTTTTGTAATTATAGGGTTTGATTCCAATAATTGTGAAAAGCAGTGTCAATATGTTGGATGAATGGATTAAATTGGTATTGTCCGGTGCATCCGAACTTGAAGTGTTGAAGGAGTTTTGTGATATCACAACATATATTATAGCCCACACAAATTTGGTAGTAGTTTTACAGAGGGAAAGCATATATTTGATATGCAAGCTAAACAAATGATTCTTACATCTGAATTATTTCACACTATTTATATTCCAGGTTTCAAGTGACAAACTTGAGTTTTGTGAAATAAGATTTGTCAATCTTAAATTATCAAAGAATGCAATCAACATTTTGTTTTTTTATTTATTATGTTTTTTTGAAATGGTGATTTGTTTAGATGGCTCATCTCAAATTATACTAATAGGTGAGTTCTATTGGAGAAGCTAGAGCAATTTTAGATAAGCCAACTAAACAAGTCAAAGCTTAGAATATATTGTTTAAGCCATTTGTAGACTAAGATATTATAGCCCGCAAAAATTTGGTAGCAGTTTTACAGAGGGAAAGCATATATTTGATATGCAAGCTAAATAGATGATTCTTACATCTAAATTATTTCACACTATTTATATTCCAGGTTTCGGTTGACAAACTTGAGTTTTGTGAAATACGATTTGTTAATCTTAAATTATCAAAGAATACAATCAACATTTTGTTTTTTCATTTATTATGTTTTTTTGAAATGGTGATTTGTTTAGATGGCTCATCTCAAATTATACTAATAGGTGAGTTCTATTGGAGACACTATTGTAAGTCTAGATAAGCCACCTAAACAAGTAAAAGCTTAGAATATATTGTTTAAGCCATTTGTAGACTAAAATAAATGCCTTGGAACATAATATATAACTTCTTTTGGTTTCTTACATGGGTACGTAATGTCTAAAAGTGACTCCTCTTATCAGGTTTCTGCCTACTACAAAGAATAGCCAACTTTGGAATGTGGAGAAAGCAATAAGACTTGTAAGACAAGTTATAGATTCTAGGGAAAAGACTGTTGAAATGGAAAAAATAGGTAGCTATGATGCCGATCTGCTTGGTATAATGATGTCTGAGAGAAACGCACGTAGAACAATAGAACCTATATAAAAATAAAAAATAAACAAAACTTATTTGTTGGTTTAATCCTATGTTCTATTTGTCTAAATTCACTACAGTTGTTTTATTTCATCAATTTCATTTTAGTGCAGGTTTAAAAATCAAACATTGATAATGGACTTGTAAACTCTGTGCTATGTAGGATGGATATTAATGCTCATCTTCCTCACAGTCTTCTATTGTAATTGGTGTTTTCACAAATCAAAAGTATCCTATTACTCTTCCTCCCATACTCTCAACAGTATGTACAAATCTCACAATTGCTTAAATATTTTTCATGACAAAGTAGTTTATTCTTGGATTTGAGTGAAAAATTTGCTGTCAATTGCATCAAGAGCTTGTGGAACTGTGAAAATATGGCCACAGTGAGTGCCAAAATATATAGGGAAGGAGTTGGATGTGGTGGGTGCTGTTAGGTATGAACCAATCACTCACAATTTTTTTTCCTTTTACTTGTATCTAGGGATTTAGAGTAAGGCGGTTTAGACTGCTATCTTGTGCAGATTAGATGCACAAACTTGACGATTTGGGTGAAAGTTGTGGTCTCATATTTCACCCAAAGCAATCAGGCGAATTTCGTTGTCTGCTCGCAACTTCTCAAGGTTGGTGCAACCCACAAAATCTTATCAACTTATCAAGATGGGTCTTGTGGATATCAAATACAAATGGTGAGTAATAGGCATTAAATCATTATTTTGAATTTTCATCATTTTGTCATTGTTGGTTTAAACAACTCTTTTGCCACACAAAACCAAATAATTTTTCATATTTACTCCAACTTTTTTTGGACAGAAACCTATCCCAATTGAAGATGAATTTGAAAGGATTTTAATGATTTCAAGGGAAATAGAGCATTTGACAAGAATCTTTTTGCTTATGTGATTCACAGTACACCATGTGAGTATCCAAGGAAGAACATGACAATGAAAATAGAAAAGAGCAATAATTATCTTTACTTTCTTGCTATACAATTTTTCTACCAAGGCAACTAGACAGGTATCACGAGCGTGGAAGTTGCTCAGGCGAGAGACAAACATATGCATGATTGTATCTTCAAAACGAAATGTCAGAGATGAGTAGGTAATGAATTATATTTGCAAAGTGTAGGTGGGATCTTCAAATTGGAGCTTTATTTACAAAGAGTGTTCCTTTTTGTGAATTTTTTTCCTTTTTTATCAATGTTTTCTTCTATTTTCTTATTCTTTTTGTCCTTGTAATTTTCATTTATTTTCTTTTGGTTTTTTCATTTTTCTGAAAGGGTTTTGTAGAGTGTGCACGCTGGTCTTTCTGCCTATGTTATTCATCTCTAATTTGTTCTGTTTTTTTGGATTGTTCTATGTTTTTCTTATTTGTTTTGTTTGTTGGTTTGATATGTTTTTCCTGGTTTTATCTTCTTTTTTTTGGCTTTTTCTATTGTTGTAGCTGAAGAGTCAGAGCAAAGGAAGTGGTGAATTGATGGAAGTAAAATTCTTCTTCGAGGTAAATCTTATTATACATTCTCTTTATTATAAGAAATAATAGGTTGTTTATGTTGATGAAATTAAAAGGCATTATTGATTATTAGGTTGGTAGTAGTACCTATAGAACAATAAAACCTATATAAAAAAAGAAATAAACAAAATCTTGCGTTCATTTTTTCTAAATTCACTATTGTAGTTTTATTTCATCAATTTGATTTTAGGAGTGTTTGTTTAAAAATTGAAACTATTTTGTTCTTCCTGGAGGTAAATCCTTTTGCAATATTCCTTTGTAGGCAACTTCAGGAGAACCCAGGTTCTACTTGTAACAAAAAATCAATAGAAAATTCCTTGCTGTAGGGTTTACAATATGGTCAAGGTAACAATTTCTACGCTATTCTTCATGCCCAGAAAATATCCATATTCAGTAATACATACTTTTAGATCCTATTCATCTGTGATTTGTTATATTATTATTCATTCGATTAAGTATGTGCCTTCCACTGTCTTGTCCTACAAGGTTCCAGTAAGCATGATTGACCAGGTTTATAGGAGTGGCCTTGTTCCTTGGTATTGCTTCCATATCTAGTCTCAACTCCATATTACGGATTATACTATATGTAGCATATACATCTAGATCACCAGGATATCCTGGTGCAGTGACAAAAACAATTGCCATATTAGAAACCCACTTGTTTGTAATGTTGAGTAAATTTATAACAATGGCCACATTAGAAAGCCCACTTGCCTTTACTCATAAGTAAATCCAAAATAATGCTCACATTAGAAACCCACTTGTCTTTATTGATATGAGAATTTAAAACAATGCTTATATCGGAAACCAACTTGTCTTTGTTGATAAGTAGATTTAAAGTAATTCCCAGCTTAAAAGGTAAAACTACCATAGGACTAATATTGTAGTGACAATCTGCATAATCTCTAAAATAAACAAAATTCCAATTTGAAATTGGAGACCTAGAACTTATTTATAAGAAATGGGCATATGGGTTTTGACAAGTTGCAAGCACATAAATTAAGAAGAATCAAACAAATCTTATAAAAGGAGTTTTTAAAGCTTCCAAAACCCATACCAAATTAGATTTAAAGGCTTTTTGAAAAAGACAATAAATGTATAGCCACCATCCACCAATCACACAAATATAAAGGCTTTTGGATGATATTGAAAGTTGAAATTATTCATAGATCTTCCCTAGAAGCCTTTCTCTGTCAAATCTTATAAATTTATTGTAAAACTAAACACCCATTTCAACCATCCAAACAAGTAGATACGCAATGAGAGCTCCTACTCCTATCGATCAATTTGGCCTAAATAATCAACCATTCCATTCTTCCCTTCTTTGCCATCAAAGCTGTGATAAACAAACTTAATGGATGGTTTGTTTCCAATTCCACCCTTCTTTTCCACTACATCCCACAACACATTGTCAAAGCTTCTTCTTCCTCCTGCATTTTCTGAGCTCTGTTATAGTGTATTGCAAAAAACTACCAAATCTCTCAAACTTTTAAAGATAATTGAAGATTATTTTAATCTATCAATTTCAAAGTCTAGAATCATCATTAGTCTAATTAGGAAAAGAACTAGACAAAGCTGGGCAGGGCAGGGATTTACCATGGAGTGAATTATTCCCATCATTGGCATAAAAATGGTATTTCTTCCTATCAAGGGTAAACTGTGCATTCTAAATCCTGTTGGCTACATGGCCCATAATGGCACCAAAGTAAGGCCTACTGGAGCTCATTTTTTGCATAGAAATACAACCACATGATAAACCTGTACATGGTACAGATCCATGACTGTAATAAATTAAAATCTCAAAAAATATACTTACCATGTATGAGGCAAAAGAGTCGTAGCCAAGAAGTATATCTGCTAGATGCCTTGCATACACATGTAAGATGATCAGGTACATTTCTACAGTGTAAAAGGATTCAAGACAAATGTAATGCTTAGAGAGTTCAAAATACCATTTTTATCAGGGGTCTCCCCAGTTGGTAAGGTTGACATGCAGATTTCCCTTGTGTAAATCAAAGAAACATGCATACTTTCTTCCTTTGATGGGTTTTCTTCCAAGATATCAATTGAAACCTTAGCATTTGCAGAGACTGAAAAAGAGGACTGTAAAAAATAATATCAACAAACTATAAGAGCTCTTCTTTGTCATGATGAATGGTGAAAATCAGATTACCAGTGTAAAGCATTGATACAAAATGAAGAATTTATCAAGGGAGTTTCACATTGTGATTTCAAGATTCTCACAAGATAAGGTTAAAATATGCTGACATAGACCAAGAAGAAACGTGAATTGACTAAATAATAGACTATCAAAAGATCTGGCAGTTCAAAAGAATAATTGTATTTTGACTCACCTTTTTTCTTCAGTATAGAAATTAAAATAAAATAAAATAAATACTAAAATACATCAAGTCTAAAAGAATCAATGTATGATGTACACACAACAAAACTTTGCTACATCACAAAATCAACGTGTCGAATGGGTTTTCTTCCAAGATATCAACAAACTATTTGTAATAGTCCAAACATAAACAGTGCCAGGCATATTGTTTCTTATCTGGAAGTTTGGATAAGGTGTGGGTTGTTTAAGGTTTACCTTGGTATTAAAAAGGTTTTAACGTTTTTGCAGGGCATATGATAGGGAAACCATCAAATTCAAAGGCATAGATGCTGATATAAATCTTAGCATTGATGACTATGAGGAAGACATCAATTAGGTAGGTAATTGAATGACAATGATCATCCTTTTCAATTTGAAATCTTGTATTCCGTCTAGTGTGTGAGTTTGGATCCCCTGAATCCATGCTACTTGTGATCCGCAGATGAATGGTCTGTCAAATTAGGAGTTTGTGCATGACTGGCAAAGCACTGGATCAACATAAATCTGGAAGATGGGAAGCTAGACTTAGACAACTTCTGGGAAAAAGTATCTCCGACTCTTTTTATTTAAATGTAATTTGTTTTGGTCTTAGGAGCTTACATTTAGTAAATTGTAGTATTTTTTAATTGTCAACATAACATATTACTCATTTGTTAATGACTAATTTCAGCTTTACGCATAACTAGTGCATATGTTTTAGTGTAAACATAGTAAGAGTAAGAGAATGTGCAAGCTGTTAAAGCTTTTTAATACCACTCTATTTGAATATTATGAGCATTACCTTGTTTTTAGTAGTTGAAATTGATCGTCAAATTGAATGATATTAAAGAAAAAATCTAATATATATATTTTTGGTATCATCATTTTACAAATATAAAGACAAAGCTCAATATATTGTTCTGACTGTAACAATCATAGTTATGTTTTGTTATCTTACTGAGCTTCTAGTTGGGTTGTTGTGTTAGGTATGTGTACTTAGGTTTATTCGACAACGAAATTGAAGCTACAAGGTATGATATCATACTTCTTTGAATTTAAAGACATATTATATGGATAAATTTATGCAATGTGATAGAGCATATGACAAGGCAACAATTGCATATTTAAGGACTAGCTAAGATCACATCCTTTTAGATGCTATTCATTTGTGATTTTGTAAGACCCTGGTCTACATGAGATTAAAAACAAACTTAATTTGCTACATGTTTTCCATAGATAGATGGTAATTTGTATTGAGTTCAATAAATAATGTGATTGGGTGATAATATTCTTGTATTTCATTTGACATATCTCCATTATCATTGCCATGAAAGTGTTAAGCACTCATAAAGTGTAAGATATGAATTGAAGTTTTAAATGGAATTGTATGCAATAAAATCTTAGGATATTCAACTAGAAAAATTTATGTGATATACAATTGTTGCTTATGATTTCATTGGTAATGTGCAGAAAAGAAGGGATTCAATACAAGAAGGAAAAACATTGAGGGAAAATTGAAAATACATCTTCTTATGGTTATGAATTTGACCCCTTTTGGGGCTTGGAAGGAAATAAAGTAATGAGTTGGTATATTAAGGTTGTGGGGATTAATATTAAAGGATAACCTATTTTTGGGGTTGTGAGGGTATTTAATTATGTTTCATTGTGGGTGTAAGTGGGATTAGGGGTTAGGAACCTTTTTCCAAGTTTTAATTTCGGATGGATCTTTAAATAGGCCTTTAAAGAGGGTTGTTAGTCATTTTCCTTGGTTGGAATGTAAAAAAACCCCCATAGGGTCTATACCATAGTAGTAGGGGTCAAGTGGGCATATAATAGTGCACCAAGGACATGATTTGACCCCTGAAAAGCCCTCATAATGAAGAGTGACGAGTTTTGAGAAGACAATGAGATGAAAAGATGGAGGGGTTGTCCAAGTGCATGTTTTCTCTTTAATAAGGAAAAGACTCTCATTGATGGAGGTAAGTAAACTTCAAACCTCCCCACCTAAAAGTTGCAAGTTGAAACTCCTATATATTTTGGAGAGGAAGAATGAATGGGTTGTTACCCACTTCTCCTTTTGGAGAACTCTAGTTGAGATGAAAGTAATGATTGGAATAGGAGAGGAGTGATCCCTCTTATGGGGTAGTAATGAAGATAGCTTGGCTTGGAGGGGAAAGGATGATGGAGGAATGCAATTTCCTCAACTAAGTAAACATATAAGTTTTCCTCTTCCTTCATTATCTTTTGTTGGTTTATTGTAAGAATGTGGCATGATACATATTGATCATGGTTGAAAATGGCAAGTGGAGAACCTATATGCATGTAACTTGATGCTATGTTATTCTTGTTCCTTTTTTTTTTTGTAAAATTTGAAAAAACTCCATTCATCTTTTGGAGCTAAATGAAATCCTTGCTTGGGGGTATGGCTAGAGCCCATGAGGCTCCATGACACCATTATGGTAGGGTGGAGAGCAAGCCATAATCAACTGTATGTCTTTCATTGTATTTGTAAAATTTGTTCATAATATGGAAAACTAGTGTTTGATGTAACATGGAAGAGAATGGAAAGGGAAAAGTTTATTCTTGGGCATGTGGACTGTTAGATTTTCCATTGTTATTGTAGCAAAGAAAGTATTATGTGTTAGCATGGTGTTCATTGTATTCTCAAACATTACTGTAATATTGGTAGTTTAGTGTCTTGTTGAAATGGAGAAAAGTGAGATTGTGCAGATCTAGTTCCTTCTTATTGTGTATTACTGTTGTATTTCACTCAAACTATTCTTTAGAAGAAATTGAAGCTATTTTCCTTACGAATCTTTAAAACTATGACTAAAGTAAAATGAATGTCCATGGATTTAAATGTGACCCATCAAATGATAGTTGTTTCAATTCATAAAAGGTTGTGTATCTTCAAAGAGTACTTGCATTTCTGATATGTGCTGGTGTGTGTTTATGGAATTGTGTTTGAACGTTCTTGTGGCTCCCCTGTCTTGAGATTGTTCCTTATGTAAATGTTAGGAATTAAAAACTGAGTAAATCTAAGGCCATATCCTTCCATGAGAACTTAATTTTCACACTAAAATCTACCCACATCATCACTACAGATTTACTTGAGTGGATTCATTTGAACATATTGCACACGAAGTACTATTATCTAGGATGAAAATGAAGAATATGTGCTCTAGTTTGAAAGGAATATGTATTATCTCATACTTTTAGTTTTCTCATATATTAGAAATGAACATACGGGGTTATGCCTTTGGTTATTAAACTTAAAGTATCTCTATTCACTGCAAGTTCAGTCAAAGGTTAGACATGCAACCATGTGTATCACTAGTTACTGAGATGTATGAATGAGCTTCTGTTTGGATATAATATTTTCTATTGTTTCAATACTGCCATCTCTAAACATAAATAATGAGAGAGAATTTAAATAAAACAGAACCTAGATTCTGGATGATTAAATAGACCAGGCTTTGGGATAGATATGTAGTGGAGTATCTAGAGTACACATAGTCATACTCCCGTCCAATTAGTCGCTAGCTAAATCTTCATGGCTTAGTAAACTAGGAGGGAAGTTCGTGCAAGCATAGAAAATATTACAATCCATATCTCCTATTTGTTAGTAGCAAGAAATCTGAGTAGTTTTCCTATCTACAAGTGGAAATTAAATCCATCAGTTGCAGGTTCGGCAGTATTGTAGTTAATTGCTTGGCAGAGTGGTAGTTAACTTGTTCACTGATATCTTCGAGACAATCTGCAAGAGCATATACTCCTTTCCTTATGCGTGAAATGGGGTATATGTAGAGTAGCCGTATGATGAAACAAAATGAAGCTTCTGCAGTATATAGGAAACAATTTTATTAATCTCAAGAATTAAATAATAATATTCTTATTAAACTTATGTGTAGATTTATATGATATTTCTCTGCCTTTCTTTCCACCACCATAAACCTCAGATTTGTATCCATAAGGCAAGCTGAGAGAAAGAGACGCCGCCGGTAAAGAGGGATAGAAGTCAGGGAAATGTTAAGGATTTTTCTTTTAGGATTAGGCTGGCCTTTCTACCATACCTTTTAATAAGCAACACTCCCACATTTTAAATTCCACTAAACAATTTCAACCTTAAATTCCACCTCTTAACATTCTTCTAAGTCACACAGTTTATTGGGTGTGTTGACTAGAGAGTACCCCATTATTTAATTATTTAACCTTGCACAGTTATGTTTCATCCTAAAAACAAATGTATAGACTCCTTCACCATATTTGAGGTCTACGTCATGAAAGAGTTGGGCATGGTTTTAGCTTTAAAATATATATATATGTATATATGTATATGAGCATATCCTTATCTTATAAAGTGGTCCTCTACATGGTTGAAGGCTACATGGTTGAAGGGAGATACGGAGAAAAATAAATGAATAAATAAATGCCATATAAGCATGCAAACTTTAAAATCATTTTTTAAAGATAAAGTTAAGATAAATAATAAGGAGTTTTAAGATATAATTAGGAATGAATGCACGCCTTTTTATTAAAAATAAATCATGCTAAGTAAATTTAAAAAGAAAGAAAATTAAAGACTAAAAAAAAAGGGCTATGTGGCTTATAAGCTTTAGAAGGGGGAATTAAATATATTAATCTAAGATACAAAGAAACCACAAAGGAAAACTAATGGGTATTAATATTATATCTTCGAGGGGTTTATTCTTTTATTTATTTTTATATAAATAAATTATGGAAAGATATAAATAAATAAATATATTCATATATAGTGCTAAATATTCATTTAATTAATTATAAATATAAAATAAAATAAAAAAATAAAGTTTAAAAGATAAATAAATAAATACATTATATATAGATAAGGGATTTTATTTTGGAGGAATTCTTATATTAATATTAAGAGTAGTAATATACTAACATTAACATTACAATAGTTATGGGAGGAGTTAATATGAATGTTGATAATAGCCTTAATTTTAACGAATGAGATTAATATTAATATTCAAAAGAGAGAAAAAAAAAATGCACAAATAAAATTAGGTGCTAATAACAATAGTATCTTTGTTACCTATTGGATCATTGAATCAATAATACCATTATATTAAGTTATAATCATTAGTATTAATGAGGACTCAATTATGGGTTTATTAATAGCTAATTTATTGAGGGATAATGGTCAAGTATAATTTTATCTTTGGTGTTGAAATATGGCTTCATAATAATTTCAACCTAAGCTCTTTGATTCGATAGTAGTGGGTCGCTCTTAAGCCTTCGACTAAGTTGGGTTATGAGGTCCTTATAAAAATAAAAATAAATAATTAAAAAAATAAAAAATGTTGGGTTTTCTTGTTGAAATTTTCAGGCATGACAGATTTGTTTTGTTCTTTTTTTTATATGCTATGTTTGTTGGTTGTTTCTATTTTTTTTGAGTTTCTTGGTTTTTTGGTTTGTGGTAGTAGAGGAAGAGCCATAGCAAAGATAGTGACGATTGATGGAGGCAAAATTCTTCTTCTAGGTAATTCTTCTTACACATATCCTTATTATAAGAAATAATTGGTTGTTTATCTTGATGGAATGATAAGATATTACCAGTTATTAAGTTATTGGAGAGACCTCCTCCTATCTATTATAAGAAAATAACATCCCCATTAACCTATCTTACTTGATATTTTGTACTTATGATCCCAAAATCAAATTTATTTATTAGCATTTATTGAGTTGTATTTATCACTACCATGTTTAGATTCAATCTATTGTTGTTATTTGTGAGTCTTTACATTAATGGTGGTTGTGCTATAACTTGTCCCATGTGTGCTAGTACCTCAATTCCCTATCCTCTAAGCACTAGAGATGGCTATGATGACCCTTATTGTAGAGTCTATTGCAACAAGAAAAGTAGCTTGAATTCAAGACTACAAGAGTGAAGGCATCACGTTAAACAATAGTTTCCCCTTCAATATCATGAATATCAATACCATCATGATTCATAATTGCTTTACAATGTTTTTTCCGTCTCCTTTAAATTGTAATTTTGTTACTTTGTGCCATTAGTATATATATAGAGACTCCCATGCTTGCTCATGATACAGTCCCAAGAATGTTCTCTTCTTCACCTACATTATATGATAATGCTACACCTTATTTGATTGTTCATGATGTTGTTTCTAATGATCATGATTGGCTTCCTACAAATCCTAACATTCTTATCTTCATTTTCATTGATTCATGGTCCTTTAGAGGCCATTTTTTAATTTAATTTTACTTTTCTTGGCAATAAGTATTTTGATTTCTAATATAGATTGACTAGAATTTATTTTTATGTTCTTGCAGGCAAGATTCTTAGGAATATGTTCAAAGGTAAATTTAGGCTTGTGGTTTTCTTTTTCCCTTCAACTCTTTCTCTTTATTTTTTATGTTTTGAAAGTTTATTAAGTGGATGCCATTGTTTTAAATCACAAACATGTTCATGTAATTATGTTTCAATATATTCTTTACTTTAAGTACTTTTAGTCAAGTTGTGAAATAGTGTGACTAACAATTAAGAGAATTTGTAGCTATTATGTATTCTCTGTATTATATCAACACATGAAGCTGGAATCATTGAAGTTGATGTGCTTGGTGAGGTTGGCAATAATATAAAAAAAGGACTCAGTATGTACATGGGCTTGATGTTTTAGATTGTTTGATAACCAATATGGTGGGATCAAGTGTAGGAGTGAAGTTGCCGGTGTGCATTTAGAGCAACAAAGGATGGGATTGTTTATTTCACCTTTCTTTATTAATATTTTGGTCAATTATATTGACCTAGTATTTTTGAAACATGTAAAAATACAATGTTGATAAAAAAATTATTGAAAGGGGTTAAACCCCTTTCAAAGAGTGAAGGGAATAGTCATTGGCCATGGCCACTCCTTAAAAGTCGTGTATTATTTTGACAACTTAAAAGAATGGTCAAAATAGGCCCATTCTTTAAGGCCAAAGCCATTCTTTAAGGCATGTCTCTTATGTTCCTTGCATTTTTTATTTCTTTTGGTTAATGTTTAACTCTTATTTAAGAATTTATTTATTTTGATGTTAACATTAAAGCTACAAATCACAATTTTATTAATAAATTTACTATTTATGAATCACAACATAGGCCACTTCATAAAATAGTTCATGATGGACAATCATCATGTAGTGCCCCTCGTTGTGACCTTTTCGGATTTTGTGTAAGTGTTTATTGCATTATTGTTGTTTTTGTGTGTGATTAGTTTATGGAGTTAACATAATATTTGATGGAATTTGTACTCAATTAAGTAAAATAGCATTGAGTAAATAAAACTAGAAATTAAGATGAAAATTAAATAAATTAGTTTTATAAAATATTAAGTAAAGAGTTATTAATAAATAAATAAACTAATTGTTTTGTAAAAAGTATTCTTTAATGATATTCGATAATAATTAATAATTTATTAGTTGTTCAAAGATAATTATTATAATAAGGAATTTAAATGGATAGGAAGCTGAAGTGTCTTAAAACAAGAAAAGCTGGAAAGAAACTTCACCTGTAGAGCATTTGGAGATAGAAGCTGGAAGTAAAATAAATAATAACTATATTTAGCTATTGGAAGGGGATAATAGAGGGAGAATTCTTTTTGGCACGAGATCTCCAACTTTTTCTTAGGTAATTTTGGGAAACAGAGAAAGAAATTGGCAGAGGAAGAGCTAAATACCCACGATCCGATTAACCATTCAGGCATTCTTGGGGCTCTCTTCCATCAGCTAATTTTTCTAGGGGCGGGTATTTTAGTCATGGAGTATGTCACTTGTGGAGGTTATGTTTGTCCTTCCTCACACAATTTCAAGACTTCAGGCCATGACGTTGTAGGAGGTAAAAGGAGAGGGGATCGATTACAGATCAATGGAAGTGCGAAGGACTTCAGGTATTCTTTGGATAAGAGTTATTTTGGATTTATTCGTGTCTACTCTTGATGCATTCCTATGTGAAATTTTGCATAGATAGACTATTTAAATGATGTCGCGTATTGTCTATCTTGTTTGAGTTAACTTGACCCATTAAGAAGGCTTTTCCTTATGGGTTAGTGACAAATAGTTTTGACTAGGTTCTTTATATGAAATCACCCTAGTCGATAGCTTGAAGCTAAAATATTCTGCTCAGTTGGGATCTAGTGTAGATTTAGCATGTAACTTTGTACCCTCAAATAGTATCTTCATGTGAGTTGTTGATATTACTTGATTAAGTTCATGCCTTGGTCTCGGATAGTGCTCTGTGTCTTCATCTTAGAGCGTATTATTTATTCTTCTTTTCTATAACAAAGTTGGGAATAATAATGATGTCCCTTGTACCTTCTGTGTTAAGAATTCGAGCCATGAATCGCTCTCAGATCTATTACATCCTTTTATACCATCGAATAAAGATTTGGAAAATCTTATCAATACATCCATTTTGTGCATAACCTGTATTTGGAGCATTCAGTGAGGCCATATTTCTTTGAGGCGAATGGTCAATAGTTCACATGCCTTGTCTATGATTCCTCATATAGCATGCGTAGTTGGAGCTTCACTTTATATTTAATCTTCCTTTTAATCATTTATAGTTGTGTATTAATCTGTATAATTCCCTCAATCTGAATGCATACATTGAAGTAAAGAACTTGTCTTAGCAAAGACTTGGGCAATTTAGGAAATGGTGGATTTTAGAAACTTACTTCTAAAGTATCATAAGCCAGATCTCAAATGAATTGCAATACATCTCGATCTAATAATAAATCTCTTTTGCTTGAGAATATATGAGTTACCTATACCACAAGTGTCCTATTCAATATTACACTTGAAGAGTTTATACTCTTGTCACCTATTTTTTTATTCTGACTTATTCCATGTCGTGTTAACCGAATTCTTGTCATAGGATACGTTGAGTATTGTGTTCGAAGGGATCTTTCATTCTCTTTTATCCTCAAACTTCTAGTGTTAAATGAACTATTTAATATACTTAGCAACCTGTCTCTGTTACAGTGTTTAGAATTGAGGAATGGTTCAGAATTAAATAGCCTCCCTGGAACCATTGACCTTTATGGCTGCTCTTAGATTTGCATAGGTATAGTAAATTGAATAATTTCTCTGATTTCCTTTGTCAAACTGTCCCCCAAGCTGCTAACATAATAGGAAGTTTAACGGTTTAAATAATCTCTCTGATTTTATTGTCAACCTGTCTCAGCTTTTGTTCAAATTAGTATAAGAATGTGGATCCAAAATTAGAAGAATTTTTCAATAAGTAAATTAGAATTACTCTCCCTTGATAAACCATGGACTCTTCCATAGTTGCTGCATTAACATAAGTTAGTCTCCTTTGCGGTGTATGTTTGGCATTTGGTATTCTATCTTCATATGAATATACCCTCATTATGGAGATAAAATATTGAAGCAAGGTATTTAGTGAAATATTTGTATAGTGAAGTTATGGCTCTTGTAGGATGAGATTTTAAATCACTTAACTACATTAGTTATATTTTAGAATGAATAAACATATATTATTATAATTTGTAATGCCTTTTAGTAGGAAGGACATTTGGTTGAACTCGTTGCTTTCGATCAATTCTCCTAGAATAACAAAAAACCAATATGAATTAATGAAGACATATATTTTCTAAAATATTGAGTTCATAGTACTCCTTATAATGGAATTGTAGAATTAAGGGAATAATAATTCAATTTAGGAGTTTTAAATTAATGTGGGAATTGCGAACTCAAGTAGGTGTTATATATATGAATGCTTGTTTCTTAATTATGAGAAATGTTTCGTGTGGTCTAGTATTTAATTAAGGAAGTAGTTAATGGATTTTAAAATTAGTTAGGAATAAAAGAGAATTGATTTTATTATATGTAGTCAAAGAAGAATTTATTTAATAAATAAAATAGAGTAGAAATGTATAGATTGTTGAATTCCTTATAATTCTAATTGTTGAGTATCGCATTTGTACTAAACTCTTAAATAATACAATTGTGTATCTTTTACCATGGTTAAGTATTGTAGTAAACTCTGTTTGACCCAATTATGATAGTTTTACAAACTTGAGTCAACGAAACAAATCGTCCCTTGAATTGAGTTTTCATTCTTAATTATTTCTTTTGGATTGTTAGTTAGCGGATATCTTTATGTCAATCTGATTTTCTATTAAATGAGGTTCTTATATGGATAGTTATTTAGAACCTTGAGATTGTGATTGTTTTGGTTGTTGTGTAGGTTGGTTTCTTTTAATTGAGAATGTGATTAGATAATTGTTGTCATTTCCATGTTGCTGATTTTATGAAGGTGATTTGCGTACCACTATAAGGGGGTTCTTGTGAGGAGAAAATTGAGGTCTCCCGTGGAATACCTTGTTGGTGGCTTTTGGTTTTTATTAAGTGATTTTGCTGAATTAAAGGTTGATTTTCTTTTGCATTTCCCTATTTGAGGTGACACCATTGTTGATTTGTGGTTGGGTCTTGATGAATCTTCTTTTTTTATGGCTTTTCTGAGTTAATCTCATATTTGAGGGAAATTTTATCCTTGTGTGGGAATTATTGGGAAAAACTCTTGTTGCTTCATTTTACCCTCATTTGTGGATTGTCGTTCTTTGGCTTCCAGAGGCTTGAGATGAATTGGCAGTTGATGTTCTCTTTTTATGTGCTCTTGACATGGCAAGATATTGGTATCATTATTTTGAGAGGGTTGTATGAAACTTTGTGAGACTCTGATTTTGTACTTGTTAGCGAGATGGGTAATGCCTCGCACGCTTTTATGTTGTGATTCTTTGTTCAAATTATGATGGTACAACCGTTGGTTGTTTTGGTTTGATGTTGTTGCCAGGTCTCTAGGGAGAGTGGCTCCTCATAGAGAATCAACCCCACTTAAGGGAAGAACGCAGGATAACCGAGTGAGTTAGTAAACAAGTGAAAACCTAATAGTGTAGGAGGGTTGGGTAGTAATATCATTATAAGATTTTAAAATGGATGCCTCATCTTCATTAGTGCTTCCTTGTTGAACCTAATGGAAGGCCGTGGTTGGCAAAGATGTGACCTCATCTTCACGAGAGGGTTCTGGCTCCCACATGGGGAGATCACCCTATGGACCGACGCCTCCAGTTGGGAGGAAGGGCATAGGACAACCATAGATGGGACTGGCGCCTCCAGTTGGGAGGAAGAGCACAGGACAGCCCATGTAGGACTATGCGATGACACTCTCTCCTAGTTGCCCATGTGTTTTACTTTATTGTGTTCCTTTGGAAGTATGTTATGGGAGATTGGTTAAGTTTGTTGTTTATATTGACTTAAATCGATTTATGATTATTGTCTTAATACATCTTTGGTGTACTTTGTGGTCTTGGATGATCTCATTGATATTTATGACCTTGTACTCTTATGGTATTGTTATATGATGTTATTGTTTTTTTTCATTATAATTTGGAGTATTGTGTTTGTTATTTCAATTTGATTTGAAGTGTTTCATAATCCTCCTTTAGTTGAATTGTTTACTAGTCATTACTTTGATTTATGTGATGAGATTTATGATTTTAAGTTAGTTGATGACTCTTGGATATTTGTTAGATATGTCATTGTAATCCTTGATTTTTATGATACTTGTGTATGACGTTGAGTCTTGTGGTTCCGTGTTTGGATGTCCTTGGTTGAGGACTCTTTCTTGTTATTATGCTTACGGTGGAGTCTTGAGACTCATGAGTCAGTCGAGCGTGATAAACACCCCATTAGGTCCCCAGTCGAGGATCGAGAGGTGCTGGATTGGTGTTGTTAACTCCAGAGTTGTATATGTCTTGGAGCCAGCTATGATATTGTGCATCATGTTATCTTGTTTTATGGTTTCGTTCATGATTGGAAACACTTTTGTATCATTGTACTTCTTAAACATTGTATTGTAATGTAATGTTAAACCTTGTATGGATATTGGACATGGTAGTTGTTAATAAATGTGTTAAGTTAACCATGCATATGTTGTATTTATGTACACAGATGGTTTCTTATCAAGAATTTATCATGTATGTGTTACATTTGTTAATGTTTTCCTTATATCTTTGGGTTTTAATCTTTATTGTCGTTGTGTGGATCTAAGTCACGTAATGACTCCTTGTGTACCCCAAAGGATGTATGTGTTAGTGGATCTACTTAAATGAAATTCATGTTATGAATTAATGTGTATTACATGTATGTTATGTTAACTTAAAAAATTGTGCAGATTAGTGTTTAATTGTCCTTTGGGGTTCGTGATGATCTGGCGCTACACATCAATAATTACCCCTACGAAAACAACATTTAAAATGGACATAATTCACACAACATAACCATACCACCATAATGACAAATTGAATAACTGGACGTGTGAAATTTTAGTATTGCCCACAATGGAAAATCATAAATTACACTTATAAAAAAAACATTTAAAAAGGTAGTCATTAACTCATTTTATGAATGCAATTCGAATGACAACTGTTTCTGTAATTATAAAATGCACATTTTGACCCACCACATATTAGCATTATTTCAAATGACTAAAAATTATTGCACATAATAAAACACATCACTAAAGACATTGCACTATTTCACCATCAACTATTAAGATTATTGCAAATGACATAATTGCTAGTTTTTATGATAAAATTAAAGAGCAGAAATTTAATTCAAAATCAGACACAATAACATAGCATATACCTTGGGAAAACCCTCCACTTGAGGGAGAAAAACCCAACAACAATATATCACTTATATATTGAATAACAATAAATGTCTCCTTTTACAAAGAGGCTAATATGAAGGCAAATGATAAGAATCACAAACAAATGCTAACACAACAATTATATCATGCAACTTGCTAATAATTTGACCTCCTTCAATTATATCGATCTACACTTGATAATCTCCTTGATGAATAAACTCACACTTGATAATATCGAACTTAAGATGAATAATGAATGGATGAATCTAGAATGATTGAATATCATCTCTTATTTATACTATATGAATGTGGAGACACCAAGGGACACAAACATTCAAGGTATGATGTCAACCTTAAACAAGTGGAATGCCTCTTTAATGAAATCACTGATTGGAGATGGGTTGGCCTCAATAATAAACAAATATTATATGTCTTTTAATGAAAGACGTGACTTACAAGATGATATCGTATCTTCTCATGTTGGCTATAATCAAAGTATAAATTGAAGCACCTCTTCATTGAATATGATGTTTACAATTCAAATAGCTGTTAGGCTATAATTTGAATTGTCTTCAATAAGTCATGTTGGTTTGGAAGTAGCATCCCAACGCTGCTTAACAACATCAACACTCCCTCTCAGCTAGGGAGGATACTTCCAGCTATATAAGACATATCACCTCATCGTGATGTCAACCACAATGGCTACACCCATATGTGGAAAATAGAAATATCACCTCATGATATCAACCATCATGGCTACTCCCATATATGGTAAATGTGTACAAGTGCTCATCACTTAATGTGATGTCGTCACCTTATCGTGACATTCACCATGGCTGCTCCTAGAGGGTGAAAACACAAGTACAAAAAAAATCATCATAGACTCTCTCACATGATGTTGTCATGGAGTCACACACATGAAATCCACCATGACTACTCCTAGAGGGTGGAAACAAGGGCTTTCACCTCAAATCTCTCTCAAAGAGAAATGCATTAACAAGGGCTTGCACCTCAATATCTCTCAAAGAGAAATGCATTAAAGAAGATCACCGATACTAGGACTCCTTCTCAGTTAGGGCTTCATTCTCCACCATACTAAGCAATCTTTAGTGGCACTAAGTCTTAGTAAGTTCCAAGGGCTCAATTGGATCATCATTTTCTTTAGGTACAGGAGCCTCCCTCTAAATCTCAAGAGTATGGTCAACTTCCATATCCTGAGGAGACTCTTGATCTTCATTATCTATCTCCATGTGAGTGCCCTTGGATCTCCCGAATGCAACATCCTCTTCAAATGTAACATCCCTACTAATCTCAATCAACTTTTGACCTGGAATGTAGATTTTGTAGGCTTTTGATGTCTCACTATAGCCCACAAATATTCCCTTCTTGCCAAAAGGTTCCAACTTTGTCCTTTTATCTTTCGATACATGAACATACACTGGAAAAACAAGGATCCTCAAGTGACTCACTTTTGACTTCACCCCTGTGAATGCTTCTTCAAGAGTCATGTTCTCCAAAATGCGATGAGGAATTCTATTCTGAACATAAACAGTTGTCCTAGATGCTTCAACCCAAAGGAAAGTTTGCAGATCTTGGTCATGAATCATAGCTTTGGTTGCTTCTACAATAGATCTATTCTTCCTTTCAGCAACACCATTATGTTGAGGATTATAAGGGACACAAAACTCCCTCTTAATCCCTGCTTCAATGCAAAAGTTATGGAAGCTGCCATAAATGTATTCTCCACCGTTATTGGATCTCAAAACCTTGATCCTCTTCCCGGACAAGTTCTCTACCCGATCTTTAAATTCTTTGAACCTCTCTAATACTTCCTCAAATTCTTTATATTTCAAGAAATAAATCCAAGTCTTTCTAGAGTAGTCATCAATAAAAATAATGTAATACAAGAAACCACTCAAAGAAGCAACAGGCATTGGACCACATAAATCTGAATGAATAAGATCAAGAATACATTTAGATCTACTTTCACTACTATGAAATGGACCTTTAGTATTCTTACCCAATGTGCAACCTCTGCAAATGTCTTCATGCTCTTGGTTGAGTTTCAGAAGGCCCATAACCATCTTCTCCATGGTGGGTAGTGCTCGAAAGTGAAGGTGAGCCAATCTTCTATGCCAAAGTTCACACGAACTTGATGAATCATGCAATAGATCTTGAAGTGGGCGGGTGCAAAGTTTGTAGAGGCTCTCATGACAAACTCCAATCATCCAAGCAGATTTGATATTTGAGTTCTTTCGCCATGAAAGAACTTTACCTTTTGAAAATGCAACTTGACACCCCTTGTCCTCCAAGGCTAAGATAGAGACAAGGTTTCGCTTGATACCTAGAACAAATAGAACATCACTCAACTGCAAGGAAATGTCAGACTCCAAATGAAGAGAGGAGGCTCCAACTCCTTTCACAAAATAACTAGCATCATCTCCAATAATGGCTTGAACACTAGAATCTCTCTCCACCAAATCCACTAGATGTTCTCTAAATTAGGCGATGTGGTGAGAAGCACCACTATCGATCAACCAAGTATTGTTGTCAGTAGGCACATTGCTTGAAAGAGCCGAATAGAATAGGAAACCACCTGAATCCTTCTGCGAAGAGATCTCATCAACATCTACAATGGAATCCTACTGCTTAGGCCTAGTTGGACAATCCTTTGCATAGTGTCCATACTTGTCACATCTAAAACATTGAACACGAGAGAGGTCCTTCTTCTTCTTGAATGTAGGAGCACCATCAAATCCCTTATCTCTATTCCTCTTAAAATATCCTTTCTTTCCTTCTTTTCCTTTCTTCTTCGAGGATTGTGCAGTAAGAACATGAATGTCTTCATTTGTAGAGCTTTGACCAATACTTCTCACAGCTAATCTAGACTCTTCTTGAATACAATCCACCCTCAACTGATCAAATTTAGGAAGTTTTGATCTCACACTTATTCCTTGAATGTATAACTCCCAAGATGAGGGAAAAAAATTAAGAGCCAACATGGTCAAATCCTTGTCATCAACAACATGCCCAATAGTAGAGAGGTGATCTCTCAACTTGATGATCTTCATGAAGTATGAGATGACGGATTCTCCTTTCACCATCTTGACATGATGAATTTGCTACTTTAATGCAAGAGCTCGACTTGTGTTGTTGATCTCATACATCTCCTCCAAAGTCTTGAACATATCTCTTGCATATTTTAGCTTGGAGATAATTGGCACAATGTGGTCTTTTACGGAATCCACCAACATCTTTTTCATCTTAGTGCCATTTCTCTTCCATTGTACCTTCTCATTCTCATCGGATGGTTCGAGAACTTCACCCTCCATGAACATTGCTAACTCATTTTCCTCCAAGGTGAGCATGACTCTGAATCTCCAAGATGTGAAATTAGATGCTACCTCAAGTCTATCCTTGATCTTAAGTCTATTCACCATCTTGATGATAGGATAGATGCAATCAAAGATAAGAATAAGAATAGAGAATAATGTTGCTTAAATAAATCTAATCATGATCTTTCTTATACCCGCTTTGATACCATGCTAGTTTTTATGATCAGATTAAAGAACGAAAATTTAATTCAAAATCAAACACAATAACACAACATATACCCTAGGAAAACCCTCCACTTGAGGGAGAAAAACCTAGAAACAATATATCACTTAAATATTGAATAACAATGAATGTCTCCTTTTACAAAGAGGCCGATCTGAAGGCCAAAGATAAGCACCACAAACAGATGCTAACACAACAATTATATCATGCAACTTGCTGATAATTTGACCTCCTTCAATTATATCAATCTGCACTTGATAATCTCCTTGATGCACAAACTCACACTTGATAATATCGAACTTAAGATGAATAATGAATGGATGAATCTAGAATGATCAAATATCATCTCTTATTTATACTATATTAATGTGGAGACACCAAGGGACACAAACCTTCAAGGTATGATGTCGGCCTTAAACAAGTGACACGCCTCTTCAATGAAATCGCTGATTGGAGATGGGTCGGCCTCAATAATAAACAAATATTAAATGTATTTTAATGAAAGACGTGACTCACAAGATGAATTTGTATCTTCTCATGTCGGCCATAATCAAAGTATAAAATGAAGCGCCTCTTCATTGAATATGATGTTTACAATTCAAATAGTCGTTAGGCTATAATTTGAATTGTCTTCAACAAGTCGTGTTGGTCTAGAAGTAGCAGCCCGATGCCGCTTAATAACATCAACAATAACTAATAGCTATTTCATCATATTTGGAAATGGTGGACTTGATTTTCACTATCAACGATTAACAGTTATATTAATCTGGTTCGTTAATGTTTTTTGACACTTTTTTAACCTTTTTCATTTTTTGAGGCAACATTTTTTTAAACCTTTTTCATTTTTCGAGGCAGAAGTTATGTATATTTACATTGCATGATAGGTAAATATTTATTTTTTCTTCGCATTGGCATTCCGTTTTTGTAGGGTATACAAGTGGTAAAAAAATTTTCTAGCAGAGATCTTATTTTTTATTTCATGACATTCTTGTGAGTGCATTAAATTGTATAATTACATTTATTATTATTTTTCTTATATTTATATTATATTAATTTATTTATATATTATTTTTTCTAATTATATTTTTATTATATTATATATTATTAAAATAATATAATATTTATATATTATTATTATTATTATTTTTGCTCAGTAATAAGGTTTATTTATTGAAGAATGAAAATACCAGATTACAAGAAAAGACCCAAAACACTTCCCATTACAAATATGCTAGAACCCTCCAAATCCTAATCAATGCCAAAAACTACTTCCCAAGCTCAGAAAAAAATCCTCCCACAAGACATAAAGGCTTGATTTCAGCCAAAACCAAAACAAAATAACAGAGACTAAATATTTTTTAATAGGTCAAATATGTGAAGCTTTCTTTATCCCTCCCTTGGTCTGGGATCGCAAGACCATATCAAAAGTTTTCTTCTTCTTCTTTGATTTCTTTCCCATGACCATTTGCCAACCATCCTCGACCCTTGTAGCCTCCTGCCAGTCCACAGATGGGACCCGAGGGCTCCTCCAAGCTCTACTCTCCATAAATTCATATTGTTGTTGATCATCAACCTTTCGTTTCCCAACATCTCTTGACTGAGGCCTCCCACCGCACTTCTTCTCCTAGCAATCTGGAGTTATAGTCCTTATTTTGGATATAGATTCCTTGCCTTCAACAAAGGGATTTTCCTGAGACAAAGTTTTTTGATCCTAACGCTGCCTCACATTTCTTGCCTCTTGCAATAATGGTTCCTCTTCCTGATTTGGCTCCTCAAAAGCTCGACTCTCCTCCTTAGAGCCATTCAATAGAGATCTATCTAGCTTTCCTTCCTACTTTTCCACTGTGTAATGATGGGTTGATGCCACTTTCCACCAAGAGGTGGATTTGTTAGGTCGAAGTTTGGCACATTTAGCCGCTAAGTGTCTCATTTGATGGTAGATTTTACACTTAAAGGGCATTCCTTCATAGTCTAGTGGCTGCACCCAGTAGCCCTTTGAAGATTTTAGGCAAATCTCCTTTGGCAGAACCTTGGATATATTCATTTCCACCAAGATCGGTAATGTAATGCCCCATCTTGTAACCTAAGGAATGTTGCATTGTCTACGAAAGTGTAATAATTTTTCTTTTAAAAGTATTAATATTAACTTTATTAGTTGCATACATTCTCTAAGTTACGCGACGACACACTACTTGAGAATTCCCATAGACGACTTTAGTATTTAGCATTGCATGTAATAAGATAACATAAACTTAAAAGTAAACATTGTATAACATTTGTATTCCATTCATGAAAGTATAAAGTACAAATAAGATTCTTACATTGCATTTGAAATGACATTACAATACTCATTCTTTAGATGAGGTAGATCAAATAATAGTTTACAATTACATATTACAAATGTTCACCTCATAACAATTGAGGGATGTTACAAATACAAGATTTCCAATGATACAATAAAGGAAGTACACATATATCCAAATACGAGCTCTCCATCCATGAAGCTCGTTTCCATGATCATAAACTAGGGGCCCAGCAGTGGGTGCACATTCCACCCAACCATGTGGTACCCGTAGGTCCACCCCCGTGCTAGGAGATAGTAATAAGGTTACCTATACATAACCTACAAACCCTAGACACAAGTACATACTTAGCGATGGTTACATTGCTTCCAGATTTAGGACAATCAAATATACTAAGTTCACAAGGACACTGTTATTTTAGGTGGAGTGTCATCACAATGTTGCATAGGTTACCATGGTGTTTCTTCCTAGGTTTCGGCCCCCAACTTGGATTACCCTGGTAACCTCTTACGAAACTCGGCTCCTCATGCAAACTGTTGCAGATTCGAATATCTTTTAAAATGATAAGATATCGACTTTGCCGTTCTAGGCCTTCTCGACTCATTCTCAAGACTGAACTAGCTCTTAAGTCCATGAGTGAGGCACAATTAATCTAGTTATATATTTTAGAATACCCAATATGTTGATTTAGTTTACCCAATATGTTGATTTAGTTTTCATTGACTTACTAACTCTACATGAGTTACCCAGGTACCACTTTGTGTACATGCCCTCACAAAGAGCCACTCCCCTAAAAATAACACGAGGAATCTAAGTTCATTAACTAAGGTAGGCAAAGTGCACATATATCCAAAATCAACATATATTACCAAACATATCATAACGGACAACAAATCTTTTTCATAAAACCAAGTGTCTAAACACCATGCAAAACCATGTACACTACCTTAGTCAACACAAGGATTGTATTTAAACAATAACAACTCCCACATTATACAACTTATCTGGAAGACTTGTACATCAAATACATTCCCAATTTTCCCAATAAAAGAGAAAATATAATTTAAAGCAATTCAGGGATAAAATACTTCTATTATTAGGATTTACTAAATCCAGTCATTCAATAAGAATTAGCAAGAAATTATAACAACTTGATTGTAATTCTTTTCTCATATAATAAAGGAAATTACATCAATTTATTCTAATTTTTAACTTCCTCAATTTCACATAAAAATAAAAACTAAATTTTCTCTTTCATTTATAATGTTTAAGAACTAGTTAATCTCATACTTAACATGTATCTACATGTACCTTAAATATTATTTAATCATTTAAATTTAAAAACAAATACATATATACAAATTTCTATGTAATATTAAAACATATATATATATATATATATATTATTTAATAAAAATTATAAATAATAAAATTTGATTGACATTTTATTTATAAATCTGTATGCACAAGAATCGAAATTCTCTTTATACTGTTTTGAAGATTACAAGCTTAGGGTGTGGCCATATTCGCAACCGACCCTTTGGGCCATGAGTGATGGTACCGTTGTGCTATAAGGGCAACATCTTGCTTCCACATCCGCTACCTTTTCACAGGTGGTTGTGAGGTGGCTCCTCACCCCTCCCCGATAACCTATGTGTATAAAATAAACATTTTATTCTATATTTCAAATAAAATAAATAAAAATAAAACAAATTTAAAACTTATAATTCAGATTTTTCACATACGGAATGTAATCCAAATTTTTCCAAAATAAACGAATTTAAAACTTGCATAATTCGGATTTTTCACATACAGAATATAATCCAAATTTTTTCATTTTCGCATGTACAACGATTTTTGATTTTTTTTATATAAATATTCATATAATTATAATTATAAATAATTTTCACAATCCAATATATATATGAATGCATAAATATTTGTATATATAAATATATATATATTTTCACAATCAAATAAATGACAAACATTTAAAACAAGAATAGATTTTTGACAGGGTTCTTCCAGGGGATATTGAGAATTTTAACAGTACACACAAAAATTTTCCCCAACAAGTTCTAATTTATTTCCAGAGGTTTCAATATCATTTCCCAAATAAATGATATCCCTTCACAAATTTTTACTCAAACTATTTCCTACAGGAAGCTTTTATCAAAGAAATAATGAATTTTCTACAGACTAAATTGCCGAGAAGAACAGAGATTTAAAACACAAACAATTTCCTCAAACAAACACATTTTAAACAATTTTAACAAAATCTCACAATACTAATCTTTTTCACAGACAAATTTAAAAGAAATAAAATTAAATAAATAACTAGTGAGGAACCTATTTCCTCTAGCTTGAAAATTGTCTGAAGAAGAGAAGCTTTGCTTGCCTGAAGCGTGCAATCCTCCAAAGCCCCTCCAAAACACCAAATCCAGAAAGATGCTAATACCAACCAAAGAGATCTTCTAGAAATATACAGCAAATCCAAAACAAAATTCACAAATTTACTCAAACCAACATATATTTTTTTTTACAAACCCTGTTCTTTCATTTCCCCTGAAGTCATTTTTTTTTATTTTCCCTAAATCCGTAAAAATCTTCTGAGAGAATCCTCAACAAGAAACAATAAATTTAACTACCACACATGTCGAGAAGAAAATATCTTCTAACAACCTCACGGAAAATCTTTACTTTCTTCTTTTTCAAAATTGAATGTCTTTCCAAGAATTAAAAATTCAAATTCAAAATTCAAATTTTCTTTTCTTTATTTATTTATCTAACAATTAAAATACCATTTCCCACATAACAATTAATTTTAAATTTAATTCTATTCACACAATTAAAGCAATTTTAATTTTTAATTTATTTAATTAAATAATTTTAATCGCAGTGATCAAATTACTTAACCAAACAAACTAATTAATTAATTAAATAAAATATAAAACTTTATTTTCAACATTTAAAATTAATTTAAATAAACAGTAAATTAAAGAATAATAAACTATCATTAAATTAACAAAATTTTCCTTTCAAAACAATTAATCCAATCAAACACAAACGAGACCACCAAAGACTCCAGACTAAAACTGACGACATACTTTGACAGGGTTTAAGACTAGACTAGGATAAACCTTGTTACTACCTCCCAATCAACATTTCCGTTGAGTCTTGACATGCTCAGACCTGAATAACCAGGTGGAGTCGGTGTCATGTACCTGCAATCCTGCAACCAAATAAATATCATACATATATATATAATCCATTATAAACACACCGGAGAAAATAAGAAAACATAGGGCACTCAAAGCGAGTGATGCAACTCCATTCTCCACACCAATACACCGTCACATCAAACTGACAATTAAATAACAGTTAATCTACCATAAACATATATATAGCAATAACATCTGAAGGAAACATCTACGCTAATACAAAGCATGTCAGAAATTAATTATCACCATACAATGTTTATCATATCACAAAATGAATCCACTGTCGCTCTAAAGTCAGCGATCAAAATATCCAAAACAAAGTACCAAAGTCTATCATATGTGAAAACATGCTAATAGAAAACATAAGCAAAATGGAGGGGTACTACATGTAAGTTGAGTGCTGAAGATTTGAAGACCCTTCATCTATCATTATGAATATTCCTAAAAAGTTACCTATTGCCTCTAAGCATGCATCAAACCAAAATTGAAGGAGGAGATTAGGAAGTCTCACCCACTGTGGAATCTTCTCAAACACTTATGTGGCTGGGTTAAAAGCTGGGTGCCATGGATTTAACATCAACACATGTTTTTCCTCCCAATCCTAGTGGTAATCACAAAGGACTTGGTTTCTATCCTTTTCTTTTTCAAAAACAACAATAAAAGAACCTCTAGCCATTGGGTAAATTTGAGCATACCCTTCTAGTAATGGCTTCCAGTAGTCTGAAATCCACTTGTGAAGCTCTAACAAGCTTGGCCAGAAACCCCTAAACCTCCTAATTAGGTCCAGACTAGAAAAAACCTTCTCATTATAGACCATCTCTTTCTCCAACTCACCATCTATTTCCAAGGTGATTGAATTAGGAGAAAGATGGCTAGTAGAGACCCCTCCATTATCCCCAACAAACTGACTATTTGAGGTTTTCTTTGCCGTGGTGTGCTCTAACTTTCTTTCCTTAAAATTCTACTTTTTACCGTCCTTAAAAGCTCCCACCATAGCTTGACCAGATTGTTTACACCCACCAAAAACATTGGCCCTTTCAGAAACATGATCCGCATTCTCCTAATATCAGAGTGTTGAAGACACACCTCCATTCACAACATGACCATCACTGAAAGAATCCCTTTTCCACTCAACCTCTGTATGCTGACCACACCGCTCGCCGCTCTCTGTTTGGCATCCCCGACTTGAGATTTCTGTAATGCAACTTTTACTGTGCTGAGCCCCAACCATTGAAACCTACAACCTCTCACCCTCATGACAAGTAACCATAAAAACCATAGTCTCTACGCATTCTGTCTGAGTGTCGTTGCCAAGTTTTCCCCCGCTCAAAACCAAAACGCCATCATTTTGACCACTAATATTTCCAACGTGATCTTCTTGGTCGTTGCTACCAGATTTTCCCCCACAACCTTCATTGCACTGGAAACCACTGGAAAAACCCTGCGAAGCCTTAGCAAATGATCCTGAACAGTACAAACCCTTGGTCCCTACAACGACAGGCTGCACATGACTGTTACCCTCCATCTCAAAACTATAACCATTTATATATTTTTTATTATATCTGTATTTATGTATTACATTACATTATATACTTTATAAATAATATTATATTGAAAAATATTAGTAAATAGATTTAACATATTAATATATATTTTTATTAATATGTTCTATTTTAATTAGTATTGAAAGACAATAAATAAAATCAACAAATAATTTTCATTATGTTATTATGTTTATTTTTACAGTTATCATGGGTGAATATTTTTTTGTTATTTTTTCCTGAAATTTTAAATAATAATTGCATATTTATGCCTACTTTAAAATATAATATTTTCTAATTTAAATATCTAAAATTATGATTATGTTTATTATTACATATTTTCTTTTATATTTGTAGTTATCCAATATAAATCTAATATAATATTTAATTAATATAAAAAATATACTTTAATTATAATACATCTTACATTATATATACTATAATTACATTTAATATTATAACACAATTATACAATTATTATAAGTAATACATCATCTTACGGTTTAATTGATCTTTGGATAGATTAGGAAAAAATATTATACGTATGTTAATATGGTAGAGAGTATGTGGTGAATATAATAATTAATACATAAAATATAAAATAAAATTAATACTATAATAATAGTAATAAAAATAATAATATATAAACAATATCATTTTTAAAATGACCTACCAATTGAACTTATGTACTACACAAATGTATGCAAAATAAATAAACCAAAATTTCTCCTAATTCACCTTCCACACCTCTTCGACGTACCCATTGTACTCCAAGGTCCGATTGCTAGTTTTTATCAATAAGTCATTTTTTTATAAAATATGAGGGCATGTAATATAGTTTTTATAACCATCAATATTTCAATTGAATGTTTAAAAGTATGTGTTGTGTTGTGTTTTGTGTAATATTTGTGTTGTTTTTTGTGTGATTTTGTGTTACGTTATTATGTGTCATGTTGTGATGTGATGTGATGTTGTGTTGCATTGTTTTGTGTATTGTTGTGATGTGATGTGATGTGATGTGTTGTGCTATGTTGTGGTTGTCTTAGTTCAATTAGGGGAGGCCATGCTAGCTTCCACCTTCATGTGGTTGGCCTTGTTAGTAGAGAATATTTGAATAAATATTCTTGAAGCTAATAGAAGCTTGTATGTAAATATTTGTCATTTAATTATAATCAATATTTTATAAATATAAGCTTGTTCATATTACATACATGGTGAGATTCTAAAAAATAAAGAAAATTGTGAGTGTAAAGGTGAAATTTAAGAAAATAAATGAATTACAAAATTGACTAGTATTTTTCTAGTTATTATAGTTATATCATATAACTCAAGAATTTTATAAATGTTCACATTTTGGTGTTTTTCCAATGAAAACGATTTATTAAAAATGATTTTTAAAAGATAATTTTTCATAATAGTTTTAATTATAATATTTTTTCTTTGTAATTTTAAATTTTGTTTTAAAGTCAGCCACCACTTGTAGCGGAGTTAGCCGGGGCTTGGGGTTTGCATTCCTTGAGGTCACAGGTTTGACTCTGCTTCGTAGTGGGAAAGTCAAGGGTCAGTAATATTGTGCTAGTTCCTACTCCATTGACCCGGAGTATAGGAATGGACTTTACCACTAACCTCCTTGAGGTTAGATAAATTTTAAGGGTTTGAGTAGATCAATAATTTATGCTCGAAATGCTAGGATTTGGAAAGGGATACCTATTTGATCATTTCCTTCTCCAATTTCCCACTCTTTTTGCAAATGATACACTCCTTTTGGGTCAAGCCACAATGGAGGAGGCCAAGGTAATCAAAAATATCATATCTGATTATTGTTCTCACTTGGGTCAATTCTGTAATTCTGATAAATCAAAAATGTTCTTTTTGAATGTTGATCTCATCATTAAATGTCAAATTCTTAAATTTTGGGAATTTCAAAGTGATTCAATTCCCTATAAATACTTGGGCACCCCATTCTTTTTTAGGAAAGGAAAAACATGACTTCTGGGACAAATTGATTTCTTTAATATCTAACATAATTTCACTTTGGAAATCAAAATGACTTTCTTTTGCGGGAAAATTGGTGATGCTCAAATTAGTGTTATGCTCCCTGCCAATCTATTTGATGTTGGTTTTGAGTTTTCTAAAGGTAAAGGAAACACACTTCAAAACATCCTCAAAGACTTTCTTTTTTCAGAGAATGTAACTGCAAAAAATAAATTATCATTAGTTGCATGGGATATCATTTGCAAGCCTAAAAACAAAGGGGGGCAAGTTTAAGAGATATTTTTATACAAAATAAAGCACTAGGTGCTAAGCTAGTTTGGAAAGTTTATTCTAAACCTGATGTTAAATGGTGTCAATTAATGAAACATAAATATTCGGACTCCCTTAAGAGGGAGAGAATCTTTACTCAGAAGCACCTCCCTTAGGGCTCTAAAATCTGGAACTTCTTCTTCTTGCACATTAGTTCTCCTTCCCCACCTCTCATGGGTCATCAATAATGGTGAAAAGGCTATTATTTTGGGATGATACCTGGAATGGCCATAAACCCCTCTAACACCTTGGTGATTGGAAACAAATTGAATTTGTGCTCAAAATCAGTTGGGGTAACAAGGTTTGTGATTATTTAGACATTGATCCTTTGGATCCTTGCCTAGTGAAGTGGAAAGATTTTGATTTTTTACAAATCCCTTCTCATTTAAAGGAATCATTAAAAGCTGAGCTTGCTAAGAGGAATACATATTTATCCAACAAACATGATGAAATCATTTAGAAAAAAATCCAAAACAGGAAAATACAATGTAAAAGAAGGGTATAATTCTCTTGTTTGTTGCAAACAAGACAATCCAATGCCTTTTAGACTTTGTTGGGGCTCTCACATTCTTCCTAAGATAGGTTCTTTTGTGTGGCTTGCAATCAAAGATAGGATCATAATAGGCATGAGGTTGGATAGATTGGGCATAATCCCTCTTTTCCCATGTGTCATGTGTGGGAAATCTTTTGAATCAATTGATCACTTACTTCTGGAGTGTGACTACACCTATCATTGTTGGACTTGGGTTTTAGAAAAACTTGGTTGGTCTAGCCCTCTACATAATACCATCTATCATAATTTCCTTGTGTGGCCTTCTCTCTTCCCCTCTTCTTCCTTTTCATGATTATGGGAAATTTTCCCCTCCATAATAATTTGGAACATATGGATTCAAAGAAACAACAAATTTTTTAGAAAAAAGCCTTCCACCATCTCCTAGGTCTTGCAAAAATTAGAGATTTCAATATCTAAAGTAACATCATCTTCTTTGTATATAAATTCTCATTTAAATAAGCACTTCTCATCTTGGGATGCTCTTATTATGAAGAACTAGCAGTTATTGAAGATCCCTAAAGCTGGATCTTCTCAATCAAGCTTCCCATAGTTAACATAAATTCCTTGAATTAGACCCCTCCACCCAAAAAAGTTTTTAAACTGAACTTCGATGGCACTTCAAGAGGTAATCTAGGTAAATCAAGTATTGTTGCAGCTTTAAGGGATTGGAACGATGCCTTCATTGTTGCTTCTTTTGAAGTGATTCCAAATGAAACTAATAATGTTGCAGAATTTAAAGCCTTGAGTTTAGGCCTAAAGTTGGCTAAGAAGTTCTTAATCTCCCAACTCTTTATTGAAGGAGATTCAATGGTTGCAATCTTTTCATTGAAGAACTGCGGCTCTATCTCTTGGCACCTAGATTATATTTTATCTTACATTCTGAAACAACTTGAAGGGATCAAAAGTTACCAAATTTCACATTGCTTTAGGGAAATCAATTCAGTTGCAGACTCCCTAGCCAATAAAGCTACTGATGAAAACATTGCTCATAGAGTTTTTAGCTCAAGAGTGTAATCTTCTCTTTGCAAAGATGATTATTTTAACATCTCCCTTGATCAAATTGTGCGACTAATCATCTTTGCATTGGATTCCTTTTTAAGGCCACATCTTCCTTGCAACTAAGGCCTTTTTTAGTAACTTGTTCCACAATTGTAATCCCCTTGCTGACATCATCTCAAGCTATTTTCTCCAACTTGGCCTCTGCATCGAATACCGATATTGCTTCACCCACCATTTTTGACATATTTGGTGATTTTTTTTTTTAAAAATTCAATTGTGGTGGCTACAAGTCCCAAGATTTTGCACATTGCAATCTTTTGCTTCTTTTTTCACTTGCGACTAACATCTGTTTGGATAAAGTTGTTATAGTTCCGACAACAGACTTCGTTAATTTTGGAATTATGAGGTCTGTACAGGTTTTTTTTCACTCTAGAAAGTACTTGTATATGTTCTTACGAAATCCTCTGTCACACATGCTTTGTGGGAATGACAATTGTCCCTCCCTCTATTATTGGTGTTCCCCAAAAGGAGCCTTTCTCATATGGGTGAACATTCCTGAGGGTTTGATGGAACCTCTGTGGTTTGATATTTAATGTCAATATGGTTATCAACATAAATACCTTTTTTGGCGGTTGCCCATCCACTTGGCTAAATTTGGAAAATTTTGTGATTTATATCTTGCCTCCACACTTCTTTGTTGTTCGCCTGCAATAGACCACTCTTGCTAATGGACATCAGGGAAGCATTTTTAGTGGAAAACTTGGTGAAATTGCAACATTTTAGGAGTATTATTTCTAAAGCATGTTGAAATGCTTGGTACTTGGCATTAAGTGATTTGTTGATAGTACTAGCTTTGATATGAAAATTTAATTCCTTGTAAATGTAAGCATATGTGAGGTCTCATCTGCAGTGTTACAGTGGCCAATTCAACTATTTTATACATGGTCTCTATATGGATTTTCATTCATACACTTCTCTAGTTCCATTGTTTTCCTTTGTGTAGGAAATGGATATATTATTCAAGGTTCTTGTCCCTCCTAGAATCCATTAAATTCAAGATGATTCTCCTCTTTTAGAAGACAAGTTAAGGAGGGCTTTTGCATTCAAATGTAAGTAGGTGTTGTATGCAATTCAAGTTGTATTAGGTTTTGATTGGATGGATTTAAACCCGATAGCACTTCCATATGAGTTGGCTTCACAGTTCATTTCAAACCTCATGGATGTTTTGTGGTGTGTGGAAATGGTTCGATTTTTAGCTGGCACATATTTTCTTCCTCATGCCTGTCCACTCTCCTCACTACAACCATCATTAGAAAATTATAATATTCTCCAAGGTTTGAATTTGGTTGGTGGAATCATTTGCAAGCAACATGTTCTATGTGATAGGCATCTTTCTAGGCTCCTTTGCGCTATGGCTCATGGGTTACTTAATGACTGTCCACATGAGATCAACGCTTGACTCCTTAGTCATAGGCTTCATTATGGAAATTTTGTCTGTGACCTTATTCAAGAGCTCTACAATGTTGTTCATCTACTCATAAGGTATGCTCTTATTGAGCCACACGAGGAGCCTTATTTTCTGCTAGCTGTGGATCTAGCTTCTTTTGAGGAAAACACTTCTTGAGGGTTATTTTTCTTCTATGAGGAATTTTATCTCAAGACCCTTTTCTTCTCTACTTTTAATATTCCATTTTTCATGGTTATTAGCTCACTTATTACTCTTTGGTTGCTATACTAGGGTTGTTAATTTTTGGGAAGCTTCTTGGGTTTTCTTAAATTTGCAGG
Source organism: Sequoia sempervirens (assembly GCA_007258455.2). Taxonomy (NCBI): domain Eukaryota; kingdom Viridiplantae; phylum Streptophyta; class Pinopsida; order Cupressales; family Cupressaceae; genus Sequoia; species Sequoia sempervirens. The sequence goes on along the minus strand of VDFB02165351.1, from coordinate 12,070 downwards.
TTAATTGGTGTTTACTATGAGTCTTCCTCTCCATGGCTCAATTTTTTTTTTTTGGTCACGCTAGTTCTTCATTTGCTCCACCTCTACTACTTAGTCCTGTGCATTAATGTCCTAACACTCCGCCTTTCGCTTCTCTTGACTTCCTCAAATATTTTGATGTTTTTGTCTAACAAAAAATTGGCTCATGCTTATTTTGAGGTTTCTGATTGTAATTATATAATTCCTTGAATTTTGGGTTGATGTTCTTATTGAGTTGCGTAGTTATTTTTGTAAAAGTTTGCTCCCCTTTCGATACTCTGTAAAATATTTTTATATTAATAAAATTTTTGTGGCCTAGCCACCTTTATTTAAAAGAAATTTTTTGTTTCAAATTCTAAACATAGAAAAATATTTTAAAGACTATATGTCTTGTTGGTGTATTTGATTTTAGAATAATCAAACAAATCTTTATTATACTAATACAATTATCATGGAGTTGAGTTTTCACTTACAAATCATTTTATATAGGCTGATTATAAGTGAGTTAATTTAGAGTCTTTCTCATTATTGTGATTTTTATTAAATATTTTAAAATACAGGAAATACATTAATGTTAAATTGTTATTGATGCACACTTGTAGATGAGAAATGTACTTTCTTTCCACTTTTCCCATTTTTTGTTGAAACAAGGTGATCGACTCAAAATCCTAAAGGTGTTTTTTAGCACTAGTTTGACCATAATTTACTTGTCATGTAGTAGAGGTGAAATATTTATTTAAGGAAAGTGGCCAAGAGTTTCATTGGATTGAATAAGATTGTGCGAGAACCCTAGATAAAATTGTAGGTTCGATCATTTCTAATTATAGTGTAGAATCTATTAGGACCCCTCTAAATTTTGCAAAATAAAACTAAGTCCTTGCATTTTGATGGAAATTTTCCTTGTACATGTAATCCCCTTATGATGGAAACCTTATGAAGCACACTAGTTTATTTAGCCCTCTTGATCATGTCAATTTACTTGCACATTACACTCCTTGCAATGATGCCCTTTGGGGGTTGGACTAACATTGTGCTATTAAGTTTCTCAAATTTGATTAATAGTATGTGTTATCCTTGAATTCAACTAAGCTCAATTCATGAGTAGATTTACTCATGTTTGGGTTTGTGCATTGCAGGATTCAAGCTGCACAATACATAGAGTTAACCATGTGAAATCTCTTATGCATGCATTCTAAGAATTTTACGTGTTCCTTCCCTCAAGGATAGTGTTTCTTGCCAATGATGGATCCCTCTCCAAGCAAGGGAAAAGTAAATGATTCAAGTATCAGGGAGTGTTTCCAACTACCTCAATGTGATCAAATATAGGTGAGATCAAGGACACTAAAATCAGGCATGTTGACATGTCCAAGTTTGTGACTAGGACTCAGAAGCAACCACTTGATGATGGAATGAGATGTATAGTGCAAAGTAACATTCAGATGGTAGCTTCATTTCCTATTGCAACACATAATCTAGAGTTTTTCCTTCAAGTTGCTTCTCATTTCAACAAAAATGACAGAAGTGTCAGGGATGCCAATGGAGATGTAGGCATAAGGTTAGATGCATAGTTTCTTGACAAAGCTTTCATATGTCCAAGCATTGATAGGTATGCAAAATCACCAAGGAATTTGCACAGGAATAGTATGATAAAGATCCAAATTCTGCTAAGAGGTTGATTAACAAAAAAATGGTTGAAGAATCCTCATTGACTTCTCAAGATGGCCCAAGACTTTCCCTCGTAGTGATTTCATGAAGAGGTGAATGATCTAATCACTCTTCTCAATAGAGTGCAAGGTTTTCCTGCCTCATCCACATTTGAAGACTAGATGTATTTATACATCAAGATCATAAAGAGGGGAAAAAATAGATCTTTTGGGGTTAGCAAATTAGCAATGCCATTCATGATCAGTTAACCAAAGTGCATACAACCAAAAATTCTACATGGGATCCTACTTGGGAATAGTATGATAAAGATCCAAATTTTTCTAAGAGGTTGATTAACAACAAATGGTTGAAGAATCCTCGGTTGAATTTCTCAAGATGGTCCAAGACTTTCCCTCGTACTGATTTCATCAAAGAGTCAGATGATCTAATCACTCTTCTCAATAGAGTGCAATTTTTTTCCACCTCATCCACATTTGAAGACTGGATGTATTTATACATCAAGATCATGAAGAGGGGAAAACAATAGATCTTCTAGGGTCAAGGGTAAAAGCACAAACCTGTGTCACACTTTATAAAGGAATCGGCCAATAGCAAAAAAAATTCTGAACTTCGACCACATAAAAGTGGTCTTTATGTTTTGAATTTCAAAATGGTGTAAACTAATGAAATGTAGAAATTTTGATGAAGTTTATTGTTGTAATTTTTAAAATTTTAAAAAAAATTATTTTCATTATGTTTTTATCAATTTAAGGACAAATTTTGGAATGCTGAAAATTTCAGAAAAGAGTGACTTCACGGGCCGTCAAGAAACAAATTGAAAAAAACTTCATTTCTCCCTAATTTTTTTTTCTCCAAATAGGTAACTTCAATATCTTGTGCATGGAAAAAAAAATCAAATTTTGATGTATATTTTTCTGTAATAACGTTTTAAAGTCAAACATGTCAAAATTTGTGATTTCACGGGCTGATCAACTATTTTCAAATTTTAAATCATTTTCAAAAAAAGAATTATACCCTTTTTGAAGACTCTCTCCTCTTGTGCCCCATATAAGATTTAAATTTTTTTAATAAATTTTACTATCTTGTTTTTAATTTGTAATCAACTTCCTTTTTCATTTTGAAAACCTACTTGCATTATTTTAAAAATAAAATATATTAAAACTAATAAAAATATTTAAAAAATTATATATTTGGATTCTCCACTCCTGAGCTCTACAAAAGGGTATTTTTTGTTTTTGCAAAAAAATCATTCTGACTAAAGAAATACTTAGCTAAAGTTGAAAGTTTCAGAAAATTCTGAAAAAAGCTGAGTTGGCTGCCAACTAGGATGCCACATAGACAGTTTCGGTAGAAACAGTTTCTATAGAAAGGGTTTTACCGAAACCCTTTCTATAGAAACCCCGCACATTAAAAAATCCAATTTTGAAGGCAGTTTTAAAGCGGGAAGAGGAAAATTTTGATTTTTTTGGATTCGGGTGAAACTTATTCGACCGAAACCTATATGCCACATAATATGCCACATGGTTTCGGTCGAAACCTAGTCGGGCGAAACCTTTCGGCGAAATTATTTTCGAACTATTTATTTGGCCGAAAGTGTGACACAACTTTGTGATAGCACCTCTGAAATAGATTAGCAATGCTATTCATGATCAATTAACCAAAGTGCATACAACCAAAAATTATATATGACATCCTACTTGGTGTATGTTGTTGTAGCTATGAGAAATTTTGTTAGGTTGACAACAAAATGAAATGGAAGGGTGACTCCAAGCCACAAGTACTTTCCACAAATTACTCTTAATGGGAGCATTCACAATTTCCAAAGAGTGAATGATGCGTTCTTTGCACCATGTATGTGTGCATTTGATCTTGAAAGGGAAAGAAAAACATTGTCATATGAGGATTGGATAGTGGTAAACAAGTATGGTTTCCTCTACTTGCAATTACCCACTTTCACATATTTGAGAGTTGGTTATTTCATGGGATGTCCATATATGCTCCTGCAATACCCTAGTGACAAAATTATCTTGATGGAATTGTGTAGACCGATAATTGAATTTCATAGAAAGCAAATGGAGTTCCAAAGGATAGGATTCAACTTTTTGTTGACCATTGGTAGGTATTCCATTCAAACCTCTCTAAAGGCCAAAGCCATTGAATTTGAAATGCAGTTGGTCACTTTAAAAATGTTCAAGAAAAGGCTAGATTTTGATTATTGAGGTATGAAGGATCAAATAAAAAAGTCACATGTGCATTTACATAGAATTAAGGATGTGTTGGCTGACTATAGGACTTAGGACGAAATCATAAAGTTGGACTACTACAGATTAGCATTGGAATAAATTGAAGAGCTAGATTTGGCTGATGTTGCTGAAGGCATGGAAGATAATGGTGACATCTTAGACCCTGCCTATGAAAGAAACAACATGTAGGATCTCCTCTACCCCCCATCCTGTGGTCACAAAAAGAGGTAACTTCAATTCAAGAAAAGGTTTGAATTAATTCTTTCTAACATGAATAAATGGTTAGAAGAAAATGGAATTCAATTGAAATTCTTTCTCACTGGATCAGAGGAGGAGTCACAAGATCGTAAAGGTAACAAATCCAAATTGAAGATAAAGAACAAGAGTGATGCTATTAGTATATATAGATACTCCCATGCTTGATCATGATTCAGTCCCAAGAATTTTCTCTTATTCACCTAGATTATATGATAATCATACACCTCATTTGATTGCTCATGACATTGTTTCTAATCAGGAGGTCAATCTACATAGTTGTAGATTTTCACCATAGATGCCTTATAGATTCGAGTAATTAGCAATATCGGTAGTTTTTATTGACTATGTTTATAATCATAAGGTGTAATTTGTGATGTGTTCAGTTAGTGATTTTCACTAATCGAACATCAAAAAACCATACCAAAAATCCCCAAACTTGATTTAATATGTCATGTGATAGCGGTGATTTTCACTGATTAGACATTATGAGTCCAACCCCAAAGTGGATTCTATACCTTACTTAAGTCACATGTAATGTTTGGTTTTTTGGCTACCTCGACATATGTCTTACCCTTCATGTGTATATTCGAGGTTTTTCCCTGACTTTGCATGAACTTGGATGTTTCCATCCACATTCATAATCGGTGTTTTTCACCGATTATGTATAAGACTTTTCAAGATTAAAAATGTATAGTTAGAGATTTTTCCTGACTTAGCACTAAAGAGAAGTTTGAATCCCAAAGTGTAGGGTTGTTGAAATTTAATGAGTTTTCATTCAAATGACTTACATGTATAGTCAAAAAATTTATCCTATCTATGACTTCAGAAAAAAAATCCTTGACTATACATGTAAGTTGGAAAAAATCGTTGACTATATGTATAGTTAATGATTTTTTTTGATTTAATGAGTTTGCATTCAAATGATTTTTTCTGATTTAATGAGTTTGTTTTGTGGGATATCAATATATTCTCCTGTGATTCCCCAATGGAAAAATTATCTTGATGTAATTGTGTAGACAGATAATTGCAGTTCATAGCAAGTAGATGGAGTCCCACAAGCCAGGATTCAAGTTTTTGTTGACCATTGCTAGGTATTCCATTCAAACCTCTTTGAAGGCTAAAGGCATCAAATTTTACATGAATTTGTTCATTTTGAAAATGTTCAAGAAAATGATAGATTTGATTATCGAGGTATGAAGGATTGGATCAAGAAGGCACATGTGCATGTACATAAAATTAAGGATGTGTTGCCAACTATAGGACTAAGGAATAAATCAGAAAGTTGGACTACAACAGATTAACATTGGAAAAAATTGAAGAGCTAGATTTGGTTGATGTTCCTAAAGGCATGGGAGATGATAGTGACATCTTACACCCTACCTATGAAAGAAACAACATTGCAGGATCTCCTCTACCCCCTATCTTGTGGTCACAAAAAGAGGTAACTTCAATTCGAGAAAGGTTTGAATCAATTCTTGCTAACATGAATGTATGATTAGAAGAAAAGGGAATTGAATTCAAACACTTTCTCACTAAGTTAGAGGAAGAGTCACAATATCCTGAAGGTAAGAAATTTGAATTGAGGATAAAGAACAAGAGTGATGCTCCTAGTTCTAGCAAGCCTTCTAAGCCGAAATCATATTTGTTGTAAAAGGTGGGGCCATCTACTGAAGGAGAAGAGGAGCCTATTCAAGAGGAGAGTGAAGCAAAGGAAGGACAACATGAGGAATCAAAAATGTCTCCTCATGAGAATATTCTAGAGGAATCACCTATCTCCTCTTCTCCCATTGCTACTATTGTGTCTACTCCTACTCCTATTTCTTCACCTATTTCTGGTGTTCCTACTCCCACAATTATTCCTGCAACTATTATTAATGTTGCTTCTGTAGTGTTAGTTCAATATATCCATTCATCCTCAACCTTATAGTCAATTTTTGATAGTCCCAAATATGGTTTGCAGAACATTTTGGGCTCTCCCACTTATTTTCCTAGTTTTTCATTGCCATTGTTTGATATCACTTCTCAATCTGACTTAGAGAAATTCATGTATGAGTCTCCACAAGTGTCATGTGTGGAGATTCCTAGTGTTGTTTTGACAAACACTTCTCCCATTGTGACAACAACTTTTGTTAGTGTAACAACATCCACTTTGACCATGACTGCCTATCCAAAAGATAGATCACCACTTCCACCTTGGCACTCTTCTCAAACACCTAAGAGGAAAAAGAAATCTGTCTCCCTAGATGAATTCAACTTCACACAAATATCACCTATAAAAACACATACCAAGAAGAAGGCGAAGACCCTCTTTAGTGTTGGTGTAATTAATTATTTAATTACACTTACATAAGTTTACTTAGGCATTTAATTATGTTGCTAGGTATCATTTTTTAGGTTCTCATGTTTACTTAGGATAAAAGATTCTTTCTAGAAGTCTTATGTGGCTTTTCTAGAACTTATCTTATGTAGCTATTTTGCATGATTCCTAGGTAGTTAGTTTGTTAGTTGTCTCATGTCATAGGATTATGAAATTTTTCAACATCATGTTCATTACTACATTTCAACCTTGCCTATATAAGGAAGGTCTTTGTACTCATATGTAATATACTTCATACCTCATCATTTTGATAGGTCTTAATATCAAGCAAGCTCATTTTCTTGCATATCCTCTTGCAGAAGGTTTTCATTGTTTTTGCAAGTGGTCTTGGGTATTGAGCTAATCTTTATCTCCTACATGGTATTAGAGCCACATCTTGCAAAAACCTTCTCAGATTTGAGGGTTGAGCTATTGCTAGTGATAGATCTTGGTTGGTTTTAGTAAAGTTGAGTATGCTCTTCTCTTGCATCATATGATGACTTGGAGAATTAGAAAAACTTGAAAAAAATGCCAGATTTGAGGTTGTCTCCATATGTGAGTTTTCATGGAAAGCAACTTTTGGATTGTGTTGGAGGAATCTGAGCTCAAATTCAAGTTCAGGGTAGCTGAGAAAGTCAATATCAACTTTTATTTTGTAGCACCCCTCATTTTGGCTCTTTTGATCGGAAGCCGATTACTTCCTTTGTTATGCTTTGTTTGCTATTACTTTGACTATGGTACTTGGTTACTATTTGATCACTAATTGTTAAGCGCATGAATGTTATATTTTGATGTGATGGTATTTTACTTTGATGTTATCATTATGGTATGCTTTGGATTACTTAGCGGATATTTTAATTAATGATGCTTTATGCTTTTGATTATATTATTGATGTTAGACTCATTATTAGTAAATCTGTATTGGTGAAGGGGCGGGATTGTATCACTCGCTTGCGAGCGCCCTATGATTATGAGATTTCCTCTTCACAGTGTGTTTTATTATATCATATATATGCATGTTCGATATACTCTTTGCTCACAGGTTGACAGGTACAGGACATTGACTCCACCTGGTTTCGCAGGTTAGAACGTGTCCATTGACCAACGGTAATTGATTGGGAGATAGTAGCTAGGTTTTTCGTGCCAAGTCATCACCCTAGTCATAGTGTGTCGTCGAGTTGTTGTCGGGTTTAGTTGTTTTAATGTTGTCCATTTCACCTTGGTTTTTATTTAATTTCAAATTATAAAGGTAAATAAATGGCTTGTGTAGTTAAATTGATGATTAAATATATCTGGTTGTAATGTTAGAAATGTTATTTATTTTATTAATTAATTTAATTTAATTGATAAAATAATCTAATCTTGGATTAGATTTATTTTATTGATTATTTAAATTAAATTTTGTGTGGGATTAAATCAATTTATTCATGTTGGAAATTATAAGTGTTAAATTCTTTTTGGAAATGAAAATGTTTAAAAACATTTAAATTCATTTGAAATAGAAATTTTAAAAAAATGAAATAAGAAATAAAGTCATGTTGAAAGAAAATTGTTTTTAGTTTTAAATTTCAAAAAAAAAAAACAAATATCTCCAAAATAGAAAGAGGAGCAATAACTGTGGTGGATAGGATATTTTTAGGGTATTTTGACCAAATTTAGGGAAAAATAGAGAAGGCTTTTCATTCTTAAAAATTTGGCTATGAGAAAAAAGGAAGGAGAGTTCTTCATGTTTTGTTGATGCATTTTGGATTTTGGGTGAGGATTTGGAAAAAGCTTTGGAAAATCTTCTTGTAGGGAAGCTCAACTATCTTCTTCAAACTCTCCTTCAAGCTGCAGATCACAGGTTTTCCTTGTTTATTGGTTTAGAAATTGCATTTTCAATTTAAAAATTTGTTGCAACATTTATTTGAAAACCTTGTTTAAATCTTGAAAAAATTAGATTTGTTGTTGAAAAACAAAGCTTGCAACAGAAATTTTCAATTGCAAAAATAGACAAATGGAAAGAAAGCAAAATGAAATTTGAAAACCTCTATTTTGGATTTGAAATAGTTCATATCAAATTTGAAATTTAAACCAAGAAATTGTGTTGATAAATTAGTTTTATTGCAAAAAAAATTATGTTGGGAAGTTTCACAATTTGTCTGTAAATGGAGATGTAGGTATATATTTATAAATATGTTTGTATATATATACAAACATATTGTATAAATGTATTTTGTCATTCTAGAAATTTTGTTTCAAAAATTTATACACAAAAATTTTCTGTCTTGTGGGGGAGGGAAGCTTTTTGTTGTTGTTGAAAATAAAGTATATAAAAATTGGTAGGTTGGGAGGCCACAACCATGGCTGCAGTAGCCCAATGAGAGGGCACTACCATGGCTTGACGCCCGACCCCTCCTGCAGGGAGGTTGGGCAGCTTGTGGTTGTGTCCCCTCTCCCTATGGGGGCTACGTGGGGCGAGGGAGAAAGAGTTAAACTTTTTAAAAATAAAATAAATTTCATTTTTAAAAAATTATTAATATTATTTTATATTATATATTATATATTATAATATTTATATATATTATATATAATATGTATATATTATGTATATATATAATATATTAAATTTAAATAAATAATTTATTATTATTATTTAAATATATATATATATATATATATATATATTTTAAATAATAGAGAATTATTTTTATTTAGTTGGAATATATAAAATGATATTTTTGTTTTAGACATATATTTAAATGATTTTTTAAATATTTAAATATATAGATTTTTAAATGATTATTCTATAATCATAGAGAGAAATAAAATTGACTTTATAATAAATGACTTTACTTGAAAAGCTGATTTTGATTATTATGGGTAATTGGAAAATAGGGATATAAATTATTAGTTTTAAATTCCTCAATATTGCAATTGTAATTTTAATTACTTTTGAGTAGTTGCAAATAGTTTTAATTATTTGTATTTGATTACATGCAATATGTCATTGTTTGGCTTGGATTTAGGAAATCCTAAAGTAAGTGATTAAATCGTCAAATTTCCCTTTCGTTATGTAATCTCCCTCTTTCATGATGTTGAGAAAATAGAGTTAAATGTTATGTAAGTCTTCCAGATTGGGTTTCCTTTTGAGTTTGAGGGTTGTTGTAATGTGTTAGTCAACCTTTGTTTTTCCTTGGGTAGTGCATCTTGTTGGATCCAGTTATTTACCTAGTTAACATGAACAGGATGTGTGGGCTTTATGTCATGGATAGGGAGTCATTCTCCTTAGGTCGTACTTATGTACCCTTGGGTTGTGGAGTTATTCCACATGTTGTCTTAGAGGAGTGGCTTACAATGAGGGCCGACACACAAAGTGGTGTCAAGGAAACTCTTTGTAAGTTAGTTAATTTAGTGATAACGTAAATAAACTTATTAGAGGTTTAGGTTGCATCAAACACTTAACAAGATTAATTTTTCCTCGCTCATGGACACAAGGGCTTGTATAGACTTTGGATGAGACGAGAAGGCCTGAAATGGAAAGATCGTTATCTCATCTCTACTGAGGGAATAATTTATTTTGCATTGGTTTGCATGAGGGGCCAGAAGTCATTAGAGGTTTCTAGGATATCCCGAGATGGGGGCCGGGACCTAGGAAGACTTACCAGGATATCCCATGTGACATTGTGATGACACTTCTCCTAAGTCAGCATTATGTTTGTATCAATGATGTAATTGATTATTTAACTCTAGAAGCATTGTAACCATTTTGTTATGTGATGTTGTACTTGTATTCAATTCAGTTTAGTTATGTGTAGCTTGTGTCTATAGGTAGATGGTCTTGTTTAGGAATCCTTGTTACTATCTCCTATACGAGTGAGCCTTCGGGTATCACATGGTTAGATTGGAACATGCACACTTAATCATGGGTCATATTCTTGTTAGATGTGGATGAGATTTCCAGTGGAGAGAAACTGTGGGATCAGGTTAACTTCATCTTTTATTCTTTTCATTTATTATTGTAATTTTATTACCCACTCATTGGTTTATGGTGGAAGATGTAATCTGTAACCATGTTTATTGGATTTACCTCATTAGGGGAATGAGAGTTGTGATCGTATTGTAAATTATATTATTGGAAACATGTGGTATCTCTTATGCCTTTGATGTAATTTTATCATGTATGGAATGCATGTGTATTTAATTTGTTAAGTAATTAAATGTTGTGGTTTCAATTCATGTTTCTTGTTTGGGTTTAAGTAAACTTAGTCTCGTAACCTTAGGGGTTGTTGGCAATGGGTAGTGAACTTGCATGTTAATTGTACTTAAAAAAAAAAAATTAGTACGTTTGAGTAGTAAATTGCAACTTCCCCTAGGGTTGCGTGGTGGGGCATTACACATGGTATCAGAGCCCGAGTTTAGACACTAGGTACTCTAGGATTATGATGAACCCATTAAGCTTTTAGTTGTGTAGGTTTTAAGTTGTGTACCTTGCCTAATACCTTGATGTGTCTATGTAGGATTATGCCTCCCAGACGCAGAAGAGGTAGAGGGCATGGACGTGGCTGTGTAGGCGGTCACGATGAGAGTCAGCATGACTCTCCTCCTGATGTTCCTATTATACTAGATCAGGAAGAGCACCACGCATCTCAGAATGTTTCAGGGGGTATAGATCAGCAGTAGAATCCTCCAAGGATTGAGGCTACACGTAGAGCACTTGAGGAGGCATTAGCGCTCCTTGGTCAGAGACAGGCCGTGGTTCAGGGTAACCCTACTGAGAGGGAAGTTCCACCTCAGCAAGAGATGCACATGAGAGATTTGCTTAGGGCACGTCCACCATTGTATGATGGAGCAGGCACTGGGTTGGAGGCTGAGACATGGCTCATAGACTTGGATAGGTGTTTTGCGATGCATCTGTATGATATCAATACCAAAGCGCGATGCGCTATCATGCATCTGCGGTGATTTGCATCCACATGGTGAAGGTTGGAGGAGCAGAAGCTCCACATAGACATCAACTTTGTATCTTGGGAGATCTTCCTAGAGCGGTTCAAAGCTCATTTCCTATCTAAGCACTGGCGTCAGTGTCAAGGCGATGAGTTTCATGCCTTGCGTCAATTGGCCCTATCAATTGAGTAGTATGAGTGATGCTTTTACGAGCTCAAATAGTATGCAAGGGTAGGAGATGATGAGAGTATGTTGGTCCACCATTTTTTCAGGGGCTTAAATTACCATCTTAGTGAAGGTGTGAGGGTTTTTGAACCCAAGACCATGGAGGTAGTAGTGGAGAAGGCACACCTGGTAGGGGAGAATCTGGCTTTGGCACTAGGAGGCCATATGGGTCCACATATAGGTAGTAGTTTGACAGTGAGGTCTAGTACTAGAGGAGGTCAGTCTCAAGGAGGTGCTCCTTCCAAAGCTCAACAGGGACCATTGCAGAGTGGGAAACAACAACAACAGTAGTAGGTATCGCAAGGGAAACATAAAGGTTTCTAGTAGAGGCAAGGGGATAGGAACAAGAGGTGTATTAAATGCTTCAGCTTTGATCAGC